>OW026520.1:55032491-55221888 GCA_932274085.1 Protocalliphora azurea
ATATATATATATATATATATATATATATATGTATATGTATATATATATACATTCTCTCTCTTCTTTATATGTTTTGTTTTTCTCTTTTTGGTAAAAATGATATTAATAAATTTGTCAATGTTATTGTGCTCTAGACTGACTACTCATGAAAACAACATTTTTGATTTTGTCTGCTCCACCGGCAGTATCTAGTAGATGAAAATAAAAAAATTATATGTGTACAAGAAATGGGTCGATCGGTTACTGTTAAATTAAAGCCGGTTTACGATCGATCAGTTTTTTCACACATATTATATTTTTAGCCACATCTACCAGAAACTGCTAAACAACATCAAAACTTCTGTATAACTCTTATATTTGTTGTTGTTTCCGAAGGCAATGAAATAAAAAATAACTTAATTATGTTTAAACTTCCTTTCAGAGATTTTAAGCCTAGCAGCTTATTTTTAAGCTCCCAATCCATAATGAAATGGGCCGTTAAGACGAGGCATGATATTTTTGAATAATTTTCAGTTCATAAAACGCACGTTAGAGCACAACCATTTCGCAAAATGCGCAGAAAATCTGCTTTTAAAATTTCTGTAAATTGTGGATGGATGTGATATTATTGAATCAGTGTTAATATTCTAATAGTCTTTTAGCCCATTATCTTATGAGTAATGAGTATGCACAACACTTATACTTGTTTACATTGTTACAAAATTTGCAAGCAACAAAATTCGTAAATTCACTATCACTTTCATATTTTATAAGACAAAAACAGTCCCATATTTTGCTTCGTGTCCTTTTGTCACAAATTTTGTACAAGTTTCTTAAATTTTTTTTTTATGTCAATATTATTCATTACTAAATACAAATTTTTTCAAAAAATTCCCTTATTCACACACTGCACAATAAAAACTAATATGTTTACTTGTTTTACCAACAGGTACTCCAAAATACTTGTATTACAGCAGTTACTTGAAATAAAAAAACAAATAAATATCTCACTCAATGCAAAATCAAATATAACTTTCAACAGTTTTTATGAATATATTGACTGTGTAAAAACAAAATCATACCACGTCAGTTACACTCATTATACCAATACTCACAAGAATTTATTTGTTATATTTAATCTGAATATACTTTCAGTTCTACTCTTGCTCTTGCTTTATTATGCATGTTTTACTTGGTATTTAAAGCTGTAGACAATTTCACATCGTTAGCATACATTAGAATGTTGCTAAAGATAATAACTTTGGGAAGATCATTGATAAATAAAGAAAAAGAATTGGTCCCAAATGGTTTCCTTGAGGAACACCAGATGTACATATAAAATATTTAGAGGTCGTGTTTTTGTATGGAACACTCGGCTTTCTATTAGAGAGTTACGACGTAATCCAGCTTAAACAGAAGGTGTTAACCCAAGTTTTAAAAGTAGTAGTCGGTGATTAAATTTGTCAGAGGCCTTACTGAAATCTGTATAGACAGGATCAGTTTGTTTTCTTTCCACAAAGCTTCGATTAATTAAAGTTTTAAAATGAAGTACATTAGTTGAACAGCCTTTCCGAAAACCATGTTTCATAGGAGAATTAAGGATGTATAATGACATAGGATATCAGTAACAAATTTTTCAAAAAGTTTCGGAAAAACACTAAGGAAAAACACATCTGTAATTGGATATGTTCAATTTATTTTCTGATTTAAATAATGGGATCACGTAAGAATCTCTCCACAGATAAGGGAAATATCCGTTAGTTATTGAACAGAAATGTTAAGGGACCTGCAAAAACTGATGCGCAATATTTTAATATACAGCTGGGAACACCATCAGGTCTATGGTTAAATGAGGGTTTTAATTCTTGTAATTTATAAAATACCTTGCAGATTTCCACAGTGGTAAAACTAATTTATCCGTTGCAGGTAATATGATATGGGTAGCCCTTGAAATCATCATAAAATATATTGGAATAATTATTCGAAAAAAAGTTAACAATAGCTGCATCGTCACCAGACTCAATGTAATCGATTTTTATAACTGATGGAAAACCACAACTTTTTCTTTTTGAATTTACAAATTTATAAAACATTTTATGGTCACTTTTAAAGTTGTTTTTACACTTACTTATACTTTATTCGACTGACAGAATATTTATGATAGTCAGTAACCAATCCAGATTTTGTTGTATATTCTGTAATACTTATTCTTTAAATTCTTTAGTTTCGATAGGTATTTATTGTTCCAAGGTGGTCCCGCGAATTTTTTAACCTTATGTTTTGGCACACATTTATCAATAAACGAGTAAATAGTATTATAAATGTAGTGACCATTTTATCAATAGAAAAAGGACTACCATCGGTATATAAATATATTATTACAGTTTGTATTTGATATTAAATTATTTAGGATTAGACTATTAGTTAGGACTTTGCACAGAGTTATTTTTGGCATCCAGATAACAGCTCATTTCAATGGTAGGATGATGGAATTCTTCCGGTAATGTTAGGGGATCAGAACGAGATACAATGCAGTCATCACAATCGTTAAAAAAAAACTATATCCAACAATTCACCATTACAATTATAGGTATTATTCATTTGATAAAACGGAAGGTCATACATTATGTTCATAAATTCATCATCACGACTATTTGATTGAAGTTGAAGTCGCCAACCACAAAAATGGAGTCGTTAGTTTTATGGCATCCACAGTTTCAAATAGAGAATTAGGAGGAATATAGGAACATGTTACATACACATAATTCTTATGTTTCGAATTTTACGGCAACACCGATGAATTTAATTTGTAGAGAACTACGATTACCATGCAGTACGGCTTTATATTGAAAAAATATGTGATTCAGCTATAAAAATGCTTTAAACACGTATTCTCGAACTAAAGTGTTAGTTAGTCAAAACTCGGGATTAATAAGGATCTTAAATAAATCTGGGAAAGTTGAAAGCTTAAAGCAAGTAATGCTCCTCGGTTGTAAAAATCGACATCCTCAATAGTGGTATCAGATTCAAATCTTTAAAGAAATACATGTTGGTTCTTCGGAATTACCTTGAGTTGTTTAGGCAATAAAGTTTCACAGTTTTTGATTTCATCAGCATGATTAATTATGTGCAAATTGTTGGTTAATGTAGTTGAAGAATGAGGGAAAAGATTTAAGTTTTGAGACTCATTTGCAGAATTTTTCGCACTTCCAGAAGTTACAGAAGAATAAAGTATAGGGTTAGTGACGTATTTGCAATGGATGAACGATCGATACTGGTGCCAGCCACTGCACCAACTGCATTGGATAGTGTATAAAATTTTCGAACTGCCAAACTTTAATTATTTTTAAAATATTGTTTCATAATGAAAACACGTTGTTGTATCGTATAACGCTCCTTTTTTGCTAATCCTGAACTCTTAACTGTCAAATTGCTCTTTTTATAGTTGCCAAAATTTACTGCTGGCGGCAAATTCAAATTTTGCGTTAATTTTGGGACTTTACTATACCTATGTATACATATAATGTTCTCTGACCTTAAATTTGTATGTAAACGAGGATATGGGTAAATTATACGTACCTAGAAATTAGAAGATAAAACCCTCCTAATGATACAAGCGATATTGCAACATGGAAAATTATTATTGTCGAACCGTATTCTTTGAAAGCATTTTTTAATTGACCTTTTTTGTTACGAACTTCAGGCTTATCTTCTGTCTTATTAACTTTATTACAATAGTAGCGTTTAGTTTGTAAATTCCATGTAATTGTTGAATCTGTTTATGTAGAAATATTAATATTAGTTTTAATGTTAGTTCTTAGTATTAATAAATGAGGTTTTACATTACAATACTTTATATTAATGTCAGAGTTTAATTTTTTTCTAATACAAAATCAAATTAATTATGAAGTTTTCATTGAAAATGTATTAAGTAATGTTTTTTAGTTGTCACATTTCTTTCTTATTTTACAAAGAATAACAACGACAAATTATACAAAATTAAATAAAAATAAAAATTTTGAATTACATATGCATTATGAAATACAATAATAATTCAAAAATTTTCAAAATCATTACCTCAAATGGTTTTGAAGTTACAAAAGTGCTATGTGTAGATTTTGTTTAGAAAAAGAAAAAACACTTATTGTTTTCTATTGTTATCCTGAAAAGTAGTAGGCAAATAACACAGGACTTTTCGTCAGCGCACCGACGATATGTATGTATATATAGGGTGATCCAAAATTCCTAAAATTATCATTTAGAACATCCTGGCCAAATTTCAACTACGATGATTGGAACAGGATGATACACGGACATTTATGATCCCAGAACAACTCTCCAAAAATTTTTTCATACCAATATTAATGATATATCAAATGATAGCTAAACAAAAATTATTACACCCATATTTTGTATTTAAAAAAAGTAAATCGGAATAATAAAAACATCATTTTAATTAAAAAAACTAGTGTACAAAATTGTGTATAAATAAAAATAAAACTTAAAGAAATTTTAAATAAAATGTCCTTTTTTCCTTCATATAAACTTTAGGGAAAATTACAAATAATAATTTTTTATTATTTATAATAATTTTATAATTTAGATATAATTAATTATAATGATAAACATTTTTTGAAGATTTGTTCTGGAATCATAAACTTATCATCTTGCTTCTATCATTCTAGGGAGTTAAAATTTGCCAAAGATGTTCTAAATTATGTTCACTTTCATAATTTTAGATACGTTTAAATATGCGATACACTGGTTTTCTTCATACAATGCACAGTGGGGCAGAATCGAAATTTTTTGGAAATAAATCTGTAACTTCCAATCGGCTGGTTGGATTTACATAAAATTTTACATAGGCGTAACAGAAGAGTGTACAATTTTAAGTTAAGTAGCTAAGGGACCTAAAGTAAGGTGCTTCTAACATAAAAAATTTTGAACCGCTAGACAAATTTTTGTTTCTTACCCGATTTCAAAGATTTTTATATTCTCTTAAAACTCTCGATATTATTCGAGTTATTTGATTTTGAAATTGAAAATTGCAAAAATTAGGATTTTTTGTGCTCTTTGGCCGAAAAAGTTTCTACAATTTTTTTTTCTCTACAATAAAATGTTCCTTTAAAACATATAATTTTATAGTTTTCTGAAAGGTATCTTCACAGAGACTTTATGTGCAAAATTAAAAAAAAAGTTAAATTTTTGGGATTTTTGCCGGTTTTTGGCAATTGTAGGATTCTCTTTATAAAAATCTGGCATAATTTTTAACTATATACGAAAAGATTGAAATCAATATTTTTATAGAACAAAAATTACGCTACTTTAAATTTTAATATGTCACGAAAATTTTCATTTTTGCATATTTTATAACCAGGGACAAGAAGTTCATGCATTTAAAGTGTGTTTAGTGTGTTTAACGGTAGCTCTATAAAGCATATTGTGCTCTCAGACAGAATAATCACATTGACAGTTTCTTTAAAAAGAATTAATCAATTCGCGAAGTTTTACAAAAACGTATGACTCGATATTAAACGAACTTGTTTTGCCTTCAGATAAATTACTGGAATTTTAACCCTGAAAGTTTATATTTATCTCTATGTTTTAGACTATCCAAGGGCTGAAATTTTTTTCAGTGATATTGTTTTGTCGAATATTTTAGGACAACACTTCTCCGAAACGAAATTATTTTGGGTAATTTCACATCTTAATACGAGATAAATAAGTAACCATTTTGGAGAAATGGCTTACCACACAATTTGTCCATGTATTTTTAATATTTTAAAATAGTTTTTAGGTCTTCTGAAATCGTTTTATCAAAAGTCCACAGAATTTTTTTCTACGCAAAAAATAATTTTAAATTGGAATATTGCACTAAATATGATACAAAAACATGCATTTATGGCAAAATATGCAAAAACATGCATTTTGAATAAAAAATATGCATAAATATGCACTAACAAACCGATGGCATTTTAAAGAAAATTCTCTAATTCGCAAAGATATTTAGTTTAGTCTGTTCTGGGAGTAAAGGTAAAAAACATGCATTTGCATGAACTTCGGGTCCTTCGAACATTGGCTACGGGAACAAATTATTTAGTTATGACTTTTATGTACAATAGTAAAATATTTTTGGAATTTTTCGTAACAGATTAAACTTTAAAGCAGCGTATTTTTGGTCCTATAAAAGATGTTGGCTTCAATATTTTTTTATATAATAAACATCTGCATCAATTCATTTGTAATTCATTTCAACTCATTCTCTATCTTTTCAATTGTTGACTGTTGACAGAGTTGCCAATTTAGCACTTTTAGTGTTAGGTCTACCACTTTTTAAACTCATTTATCACGAAAATGATAAATCTAGTACCTGGCACTTTTTCTAGCATTTTTTGAATCATTTTTGGAAATTTTAACACTTTTTTCTATCAATTTTTAGTTTTATACTATAAAAACATTATCAGTTTCTTTTCTAATAATTAAAACTGCAACTAAATTTTCTGTTTCTAACGATGGTAACTAACACGACCTTTAAAGAGCAAAATAAACTTAAAACAAAATACAATTACAAACATTTAACGTATCAAATAAAATTTTAAATATAGTTTGCAATTTAGAAGGGTGTGAAGATAAATTCGTCAGTTAGATACGTCCCACATGTCTGTTAAATATATTCCAAACACTGTAAAGAAAGTTGAGTTTATTTAATATGACTTTTTTTACGGAAAAAAGCGTTTATAAAAATACATTTTAATGTTTTATTAAATAAAACATAACTGTTTAAAATTTTAAACAAAAAATATTAAAAAATATGTCTCCAGAATAAAATTGTGGTGTAACAAAAACACCCATACTTAGGCCACCTTGCGGGCCAGTTCGGACAGACCTGAATGGGGTTGTGATATATCACGCGAAAGCTCTAGAGGAGTAGAACTCAAAACTGCACAGGGTATATCCAGTTGTTTCTCAGGAGACATGCTACGAGGTGCTGAAGTTTGGCAAAATTCAATAAGTCTAAGAAACAGGGGGCCATATTTTGATTTTGGCCATACCTGAATGGGGTTATGGTACATCAAATTAAAGGTCTGGTGGAGTAGAACCCAAAACTGTTTAGACAATATTCATTTATTTCCTAGGGAAGATTCTACGAGGGTCGGAACTTTGCGCAAATTCTTAAAAATTCAAACCTGAATGGGGGGCTTTTTGGACAGACCTGAATGGGGTTGTGATACATCGGTTGAAAGCTCTAAGGGAGTAGATTTCAAAACTATATAGGGTATACCCAGTTGTTTCTCAGGGAACATGCTACGAGGGGTGGAATATAATTATTCATATTTCATACACATATATTCCATATTGTGTAGGGGGGGGGGGGCTTTTACGACAGGCCTGAATGGGGTTGTGATACATCGGATGAAAGCTCTAAGGGAGTAGATTTCAAAACTATATAGGGTATACCCAGTTGTTTCTCAGGGAACATGCTATGAGGGGTGGAATATAATTATTCATATTTCATACACATATATTCCATATTGTGTAGGGGGGGGGGCATTTACGACAGACCAGAATGGGGTTGTGACACATCGAGTGAAAGCTCTAAAGGAGTAGATCTCAGAACTATATAGGGTATACCCAGTTGTTTCTCAGGGAACATGTTACGAGGGGTGGAATACAATCATTCATATTTCAAACACATATATTCCATGTTGTGTGGGGGGCACTTACGACAGACCTGAATGGGGTTGTGGCACATCGGGTGAAAGCTCTAAAGGAGTAGATCTCAGAACTATATAGGGTATACCGAGTTGTTTCTCAGGGAACATGCTACGAGGGGTGGAATACAATCATTCATATTTCAAACATATATATTCCATGTTGTGTGGGGGGCATTTACGACAGACCTGAATGGGGTTGTGGCACATCGGGTGAAAGCTCTAAAGGAGTAGATCTCAGAACTATATAGGGTATACCCAGTTGTTTCTCAGGGAACATGCTACGAGGGGTGGAATACAATCATTCATATTTCAAACATATATATTCCATGTTGTGTGGGGGGCATTTACGACAGACCTGAATGGGGTTGTGGCACATCGAGTGAAAGCTCTAAAGGAGTAGATCTCAGAATTATATAGGGTATACCCAGTTGTTTCTCAGGGAACATGCTACGAGGGGTGGAATATAATTATTCATATTTCATACACATATATTCCATGTTGTGTGGGGGGCATTTACGACAGACCTGAATGGGGTTGTGGCACATCGGGTGAAAGCTCTAAAGGAGTAGATCTCAGAACTATATAGGGTATACCCAGTTGTTTCTCAGGGAACATGCTATGAGGGGTGGAATATAATTATTCATATTTCATACACATATATTCCATGTTGTGTGGGGGGCACTTACGACAGACCTGAATGGGGTTGTGGCACATCGGGTGAAAGCTCTAAAGGAGTAGATCTCAGAACTATATAGGGTATACCCAGGGAACATGCTATGAGGGGTGGAATATAATTATTCATATTTCATACACATATATTCCATGTTGTGTGGGGGGCACTTACGACAGACCTGAATGGGGTTGTGACACATCGGGTGAAAGCTCTAAAGGAGTAGATCTCAGAACTATATAGGGTATACCGAGTTGTTTCTCAGGGAACATGCTACGAGGGGTGGAATATAATTATTCATATTTCATACACATATATTCCATGTTGTGTGGGGGGCACTTACGACAGACCTGAATGGGGTTGTGGCACATCGGGTGAAAGCTCTAAAGGAGTAGATCTCAGAACTATATAGGGTATACCCAGGGAACATGCTATGAGGGGTGGAATATAATTATTCATATTTCATACACATATATTCCATGTTGTGTGGGGGGCACTTACGACAGACCTGAATGGGGTTGTGGCACATCGGGTGAAAGCTCTAAAGGAGTAGATCTCAGAACTATATAGGGTATACCTAGTTGTTTCTCAGGTAACATGCTACGAGGGGTGGAATATAATATCAATATTTTTTAATGGTTTATATTTCAAGTTGTGGGAGGGCCATTTCGAACAGACCTGAATGGGGTTGTGATACATCCGATGAAAGCCCTAAGGGAGTAGATCTCAGAACTATATAGGGTATACCCAGTTGTTTCTCAGGGAACATGCTACGAGGGGTGGAATACAATCATTCATATTTTAAACATATATATTCCATGTTGTGGGGGGGGGGGGCATTTACGACAGACCTGAATGGGGTTGTGATACACCGGATGAAAACTCTAAGGAAGCAAATCTCAAAACGTTTCTATGAATACGTGATACGAAAGGTCGTTCATAGTATCATATATATATATCATTCATTCCTCAAGATTTTTGAAAAAATGACAATTTCTTTCTAAAGGTCATAAGATTTTGTTTATTATTTTCTTTCTCATTACTATTTTTGCTAATTTACTGAAATCATTACTATTTTTGCTAATTTACTGAAAATCACAATTTTTTATGTTATAAATTTATATTAATGGTAGAAAAATCTGGCAAATTACTGAAATTAAACTACAATGTAAAGGAATTGTAATGATTAACGGCTGTAATGAAGACCAAGTGAGACTTGAAACTACAAAAGTAAATAGTTTATTTAAAAATGCACTCGTAATGCAATTGCAGCTTTAGATGATCTGCTATTTTAAATATTTTTGTTTAGAACACAGAGAAGAAAGCATATAAATCTATAAATTGTATTCATAGATATTATGAATCGAATATGACTTTTTTCCCAAACTTTAAAAAAAAAACAATATAAAATTTTGTTTATAGAAATTAAATTTATTGTATACAATTGTGCGATAATTTTAGGAATTTTGCAAAATTTTTGAAAAAATTTTATTTCATGGTAAATGCTTAATAAATAAACAGTGTTGCCAGTTTAGCCTTTCTAAGGCTAAATGTAGCCTTTTTATTTTGCTTTTAGCCTCAAATTTTTCTAGCCTTTTTTGATTCTTAAAATTGCCATAAAAAGGCTAAAATTTTAATATTTCAACAAAGAAGAAAATAATTGATTATTTGCTTCTACTAATTTTATGTTTACGGAATCATCCATTTAGGTATTTTTGTGTATTAATTCGCACAAATAATCAAGATTTATATTTAACAAAAATTTTCGTCTGCGGCGCCTCATCCTCCAAAGCGACATATGTTGAATTTCGTCCTATATCGCTACTACCAATTATTGATCAAATTGTTCAAGGTATATTATAAAATCAGATTTTTCCACATTTCATGGAAAATAACTTATTTAATGCTTTTCAGTTCTGATTTCGAAAGGGCTGTGGTACTGAAGAGGATTTGTGAATGTTCAGAACTATATATGTAAATGTTTGGATGAAGGTCATAGAGCTGTAACAGCCATTTTTTGATTTGACAAAAGTTTTTGTTATATATCTTGGCGCAAAAGCTCTAGTACTATGGCGTTCATGGAAATGGACTTTCGCTTTTAAGAAGCTATCTAAAAAATAAACAACAATTTCTTAAAAATAAGGAAAGTGAAACTAATGTTAGATATTGAGTGCCACAGGGAAATGTTTTAGGTCTCTTGTTTACGGTATTTTTACAGTTTTTAAAATACTTTTAAAAAATTTTATTCCTCAAAAAATGGGTCAAAATTAAAAAAGTACTCTATGTGGACTTAGAAGGCTCAAGAGCTATTGTATTATGAATTTCAGAGCAGAAAAAATAATATTAAGATTGATCATAAGCTTTGAGTAATACGAGTAGAATTTTGAAAAAATGACTTTTCTCATATAAGAGCCCTATTGAAGAATGAAAAATGGGTAGAAATTAAAAAGGTGCTTTATGTGGACCTAGTAGGGCCGGAAGTAAAAGAATTTTGAAAATTTTGATAAATGACTTTTCTCATATAAGGGCCCTATTGATGATCGAAAAATTGATCAGAATTAAAATGATGTTCTATTTGGACCTAGTAGGCTCGAAAGTTATTCTCTTAAGTTTGACTTGTCTTCTATCTATGTTCCTAATTTCATCAAAATGGTGGTTTAAAAGATCCAGTCTTATACCATTTATTTTCTAATTGTAATTTTCTTCATCGTTATCAGATAAATTTGGAACAAGAAATAATCTCAAGATCATTTATTGCTGGCAAATATATAGGAGATTGACAAGGTAATCTAAAAGTAGTTTATAACAATAAAATTTTGGTTTAAACAAAAAATAACTAAAATACAATTAGAAAATAAAATAACCAATTTTGGTTAAAAATAATTAAAACGGCAACACTGACATGTTAAGAAATAGCACGTGCAAAAAAAGTGAGTTAATTTTTATTTGGTACATTTGTGTGGTAATCTCTAGCTTTGTTGCCCATTAAACCAGCGTTGCCCATTCAGCGATTTTTGCGCTAGATTGAGCGGTTTTTAAATGTCACTATTTTTTCTATTTGCGATTTTTTCAAAAAAAGCTATTAAATTGGCGCGTTTTACTGTACCCAAAATCTACACGTAGACATTTTTATGTTGGCTATTGTCAAATACTATCTCCCTCTTTAATATGTTCCGTGTGGACCAATAAGAAATCTTATTATCAATTTATATCCCAGTGAATATTTAAGCACAAAATTGAGCAATAACGTTTAACATAAGCAGTCAAAATTAATGTTCTTTTTTAATATTTTGCTCTTTTTTCAAAAAAGAAAAGGTGCGAAATTAACTAATATTATTTGAAAAAGGCAAATAAAAAGTAACAAAGGAAAATAATTTAAAAACCAATTTAGAATTAAAATTTTTCATGTTCGTGTTCTTCACCCGCTAACATAAAGTTGAAATAATTTTTTTCCCCTTTATTCTGCCGACGTTATGTTAGGAAATAAAAATACTTTTACTTCCCAATTAACTAATAAAAATAGCATCTTAAGGCCTGTGTGAAACGGTAGAAAATTATTTTTCGTAAAAAGTGAGCTTCACTAGCTCGTAAAGCTAGTAAAGCTCACTTTTTGACAAAAGTATAATTTATTCGACATTTTAAAATTGATAGAAAAATTCAATATTGTACAATATATTCTAAATATTATCAATATTAAATTTTATATGTCTTACAATTTCTTCCTTTCCTAAAATAGAGTGTGGCTTTTGGAATGGATTTAAAGTAAAATCAAAACATTTAAAATATGTTCATTCATATCTCTTGTTTTTTTTTTCTGTTTATACATTTTTGTAAAGTTTTCATTTCCTACAACAGAAACAAATTATTTTTCTCGCCACAAAAAAAACATTTTCTATCATAGAGCATTATTATTATTTTTTTAATTTTAAAACTCAGCAAAAATTAAAACGATTTTTTGATTTCGAAATTCCAAAATATACCTTCAGAATTCTTTTGTTTAAAGTGGTCATTTGAGGTATCTATCCGTTTTCTAAATCCCGTTGAATGAATCATCGAATAAGCAGTTTTCAAGATTCTTCCAAACACGTTCCTATTCTTTTTAGGAAATGATTTTTTTGGGGGAAAAAATGGAGTGATTAAATTAAATAATAGTTTCATGAATTTAAATTCATGGATAAGATTTTATGAATCTGGAATTTGAAATGTATAAAAAATTTTACTGCTTATTTCTGTAATAAAAATACCAATTCTAAATTTTTGATTTGAAATATAATTCACTATTCTGTTGAAGTTAAAACATTTAAAAAATAAAAAATATGGACTTTATATTGTTTAAGTTGTTACTTTTTGTAAAAATCAGATTCAAATTTAAAAAACTAGATAAAAAGCGCTAAATTGAACCAAATTTAGCGCGTTTTGGTTAGAAATAGTTGGCAACACTGCGTTAAACATTTTATTTAAATATGCAGACAGGCTTGTTTACTCATTTTTTTAGAAGTACACTTTGGCCTCGATTTAAGCCTTTCTTTATGATTTCGATTTATATACAGTATATTTTCTTCTTAGAAATGAAATAAACTTAAGTAACTGTATGTGAAAAATTTATTAGAGTTTTAAAGAGTTTTATTATAATATGTGTATGTCTTAAAGTATATTTTATTGCAAAAAAAATTTTAAATTCCTTGTTTTTGCTAGAAAATCAAAATAGAATTTATATAAGTATGTTAATTTCACCTGATTGCGAAAAAAATAGTCATTTTTTATTAAAGATTAACGTCTTTTCTGGAAAAATATGTTTATCCTGGAATTGCTGTTAAGAAAAAGATGTATATACATAAAATTGCGATTCAGTTTGCATCGCAATACTCCGGCCCCGTTAACAATGCAAGCCGGGCCTCAGTGTTGATGAGTATTCAAGTATAAGTAATTTTTTTTTTGTGCAGCATCCCATCCAACACGTTGTCAAACGTTTAAAATATGATGACTTTAACGGTTGATATCAAATGTGTTTCCCAAATTTGTTACAAATATAGGAAGAGGTTTGAATTTTAAGTTTGATTTAAAGTTGAGAATCATTTGAGAAAAAACGTTTAAAAACCGTACATTCTCAAATTGATATCAAATGCTATTATTGAATCATTCTCAAACTTAAAGATAACTTTAACAATATTGGAAAAATTGTGTATTCTTAATTTGATATATATTGTTGTTATTAAATCATTCATAAATCTAAATAGAAAAGCTAAAAAATATTTGAAAAATCGTATTTTCTCAATTTGGTATAAAAATAATATATAAAAAATTGAAACATATACAAATAAATAAATTAATAAATAAATTTATTTAATCAAGTATTTTCCAACTAATAAATACGTACAATGATAGGGCATAATCAAAAGTGTATACAAGATAGAAAGAGAAAACTTTACAAAAAATTAAAAATGCAGATTACTTTTAATTATGTTCCGCATGTGGTCACAATCCACATTTGAAAAAAGTTTGAGAATTATAATTAACAATGGTTTGATAATAATAGCATTTTTCAATTTAACAATTAATTCCCCTTTTTGTTGAGAAAGCTATCATTTTCAAGTTATTTTGAGAAAGGATTTGATTTCAAATCAGCCTCAATTTGACATAAAAAAATTGCGTTTGCTGGGATATTACTCACTTGTTCTTAATTATCTTTGTATAATAGAGTGTTGCCATTAGGTTAAAATACTTGTGTATCAGTGTTATCCGATGATACAATTTTATTTTCAATTTATATTCTTTTATATCAATTTAAAAAAAACTGAAAAATTTATAAATAATTAATAGCAATAGGTAACACTGCTACTAACAAGTATTTTAACATAACGGCAATTCTCTATTATACAAAGTATTCATCTAATAAAATAATAGAATATTGTTTTGCAATTGTTTAAATCTTTCTATATTCGTTTATAAAAATAAAATAAAAGAAAAATATAAAAATAGATTTGATACTCAAAACCTATGATCAATCTTAATATTATCTTTTCTATTCTGAAATCCTTAAGAAAAAGCTTTCGAGTCTACTAGGAGCACCTTTTTAATTTTGACCCATTTTTTTTATCATCAATTTTATATGAGAAAAATCACTTTTTCAAAATTTTTAAAATTCTATTACAGAAAATCTATGATTAGTCAGCATATTATCTTTTTTGCTCTGAAATTCATAAGGCAATAGTTTTTGAGCCTACTAGGTCCACATAAAGCACCTTTTTAATTTCTACCCGTTTTTTCAATCTTCAATAGGGCCCTTATATGAGAAAAGTAATTTTTTCAAAATTCTACTCGTATTACTCAAAGTTTATGATCAATCTTAATATTATTTTTTCTGCTCTGAAATTCATAAGACAATAGCTCTTGAGCCTACTAAGTCCAAATAGAGTACTTTTTTAATTTTGACCCATTTTTTGAGGAATAAAATTTTGAAAAGTATTTATTTTAAAAACTGTAAAAATACCGTAAACAAGGGACCTAAAACACTTCCCTGTGGCACTCAATATCTAACAATACTTTCACTTTCCTTAATTTTAAGAAATTGTTGTTTATTTTTTAGATAGCTTCTTAAAAGCGAAAGTCCATTTCCATGAACGCCATAGTGCTGGAGCTTTTGCGCCAAGATATATAACAAAAACTTTTGTCAAATCAAAAAATGTCTGTTACAGCACTATGACCTTTATCCAAACATTTACATATATAGTTCTGAATATTCACAAATCCTCTTTAGTACTACAGCCCTTTCGAAATCCGAACTGAAAAGCATTAAATAAGGTATTTTCCAAAAAATCTGATTTTATAATATACCTTGAAAAATTTGATCAATAATTGGTAGGACGAAATTATTCAACATATGTCGCTTTATTTTCTTTGGGAATAGGAATAACCTTATGTGTTTTCAAAGTATCGAAATAAAATCACGTGTCAACTATAACATTAAAAATGTTTACCAGACATGAGGTAATATAGTTTGCGCAATGTAATAACACTATGCGGTAAATATATTCATAACCACAACTTCTCCCAGATAAGAGGTCTGCATCAATTGCTATAACATCTTGATATAACTTATAACTTAGATGAAAACTGTTATAATAGAGTACTGAAGTTCCCGATGTATTACACGAATCTGACGATAACTGTACTATTTGCTATTTTATGTTATCAACAGATTGCAAGAAATGGCAGTTAAGTATTTCAGCTTTACTAGCATAAAAAAGCTAATATGTATTTTTTTTATTTTTTTATCGCGAACAAAATAAAAAGTTTTTATGGTTAATGAAGTTTATTAAAAAATAATTATAATAACTGATTAAGTAAGTGCATAAAATGTGTTATTTTCGAAAAATTTTTGTTAAATATAAATCTTGATTATTTGTGCGAATTAATACACAAAAATACCTAAATGGATGATTCCGTAAACATAAAATTAGTAGAAGCAAATAATCAATTATTTTCTTCTTTGTTGAAATATTAAAATTTTAGCCTTTTTATGGCAATTTTAAGAATCAAAAAAGGCTAGAAAAATTTGAGGCTAAAAGCAAAATAAAAAGGATAGATTTAGCCTTAGAAAGGCTAAACTGGCAACACTGTTTATTTATTAAGCATTTACCATGAAATAAAATTTTTTCAAAAATTTTGCAAAATTCCTAAAATTATCGCACAATTGTATACAATAAATTTAATTTCTATAAACAAAATTTTATATTGTTTTTTTTTTAAAGTTTGGGAAAAAAGTCATATTCGATTCATAATATCTATGAATACAATTTATAGATTTATATGCTTTCTTCTCTGTGTTCTAAACAAAAATATTTAAAATAGCAGATCATCTAAATCCATAGTAAAGCTGCAATTGCATTACGAGTGCATTTTTAAATAAACTATTTACTTTTGTAGTTTCAAGTCTCACTTGGTCTTTATTACAGCCGTTAATCATTACAATTCCTTTACATTGTAGTTTAATTTCAGTAATTTGCCAGATTTTTCTACCATTAATATAAATTTATAACATAAAAAATTGTGATTTTCAGTAAATTAGCAAAAATAGTAATGAGAAAGAAAATAATAAACAAAATCTTATGACCTTTAGAAAGAAATTGTCATTTTTTCAAAAATCTTGAGGAATGAATGATATATATATATGATACTATGAACGACCTTTCGTATCACGTATTCATAGAAACGTTTTGAGATTTGCTTCCTTAGAGTTTTCATCCGGTGTATCACAACCCCATTCAGGTCTGTCGTAAATGCCCCCCCCCCCACAACATGGAATATATATGTTTAAAATATGAATGATTGTATTCCACCCCTCGTAGCATGTTCCCTGAGAAACAACTGGGTATACCCTATATAGTTCTGAGATCTACTCCCTTAGGGCTTTCATCGGATGTATCACAACCCCATTCAGGTCTGTTCGAAATGGCCCTCCCACAACTTGAAATATAAACCATTAAAAAATATTGATATTATATTCCACCCCTCGTAGCATGTTACCTGAGAAACAACTAGGTATATCCTATATAGTTCTGAGATCTACTCCTTTAGAGCTTTCACCCGATGTGCCACAACCCCATTCAGGTCTGTCGTAAGTGCCCCCCACACAACATGGAATATATGTGTATGAAATATGAATAATTATATTCCACCCCTCATAGCATGTCTCCTGAGAAACAACTGGGTATACCCTATATAGTTCTGAGATCTACTCCCTTAGAGCTTTTACCCGATGTGCCACAACCCCATTCAGGTCTGTCGTAAATGCCCCCCACACAACATGGAATATATGTGTATGAAATATGAATAATTATATTCCACCCCTCATAGCATGTTCCCTGAGAAACAACTGGGTATACCCTATATAGTTCTGAGATCTACTCCTTTAGAGCTTTCATGCGATGTGCCACAACCCCATTCAGGTCTGTCGTAAATGCCCCCCACACAACATGGAATATATGTGTATGAAATATGAATAATTATATTCCACCCCTCGTAGCATGTTCCCTGAGAAACAACTGGGTATACCCTATATAGTTCTGAGATCTACTCCTTTAGAGCTTTCACCCGATGTGCCACAACCCCATTCAGGTCTGTCGTAAGTGCCCCCCACACAACATGGAATATATGTGTATGAAATATGAATAATTATATTCCACCCCTCATAGCATGTCTCCTGAGAAACAACTGGGTATACCCTATATAGTTCTGAGATCTACTCCCTTAGAGCTTTTACCCGATGTGCCACAACCCCATTCAGGTCTGTCGTAAATGCCCCCCACACAACATGGAATATATGTGTATGAAATATGAATAATTATATTCCACCCCTCATAGCATGTTCCCTGAGAAACAACTGGGTATACCCTATATAGTTCTGAGATCTACTCCTTTAGAGCTTTCATGCGATGTGCCACAACCCCATTCAGGTCTGTCGTAAATGCCCCCCACGCAACATGGAATATATGTGTATGAAATATGAATAATTATATTCCACCCCTCATAGCATGTTCCCTGAGAAACAACTGGGTATACCCTATATAGTTCTGAGATCTACTCCTTTAGAGCTTTCACCCGATGTGCCACAACCCCATTCAGGTCTGTCGTAAGTGCCCCCCACACAACATGGAATATATGTGTATGAAATATGAATAATTATATTCCACCCCTCATAGCATGTTCCCTGAGAAACAACTGGGTATACCCTATATAGTTCTGAGATCTACTCCTTTAGAGCTTTTACCCGATGTGCCACAACCCCATTCAGGTCTGTCGTAAATGCCCCCCACACAACATGGAATATATGTGTATGAAATATGAATAATTATATTCCACCCCTCGTAGCATGTTCCCTGAGAAACAACTGGGTATACCCTATATAATTCTGAGATCTAGTCCTTTAGAGCTTTCACTCGATGTGCCACAACCCCATTCAGGTCTGTCGTAAATGCCCCCCACACAACATGGAATATATATGTTTGAAATATGAATGATTGTATTCCACCCCTCGTAGCATGTTCCCTGAGAAACAACTGGGTATACCCTATATAGTTCTGAGATCTACTCCTTTAGAGCTTTCACCCGATGTGCCACAACCCCATTCAGGTCTGTCGTAAATGCCCCCCACACAACATGGAATATATATGTTTGAAATATGAATGATTGTATTCCACCCCTCGTAGCATGTTCCCTGAGAAACAACTCGGTATACCCTATATAGTTCTGAGATCTACTCCTTTAGAGCTTTCACCCGATGTGCCACAACCCCATTCAGGTCTGTCGTAAGTGCCCCCCACACAACATGGAATATATGTGTTTGAAATATGAATGATTGTATTCCACCCCTCGTAACATGTTCCCTGAGAAACAACTGGGTATACCCTATATAGTTCTGAGATCTACTCCTTTAGAGCTTTCACTCGATGTGTCACAACCCCATTCTGGTCTGTCGTAAATGCCCCCCCCCCCTACACAATATGGAATATATGTGTATGAAATATGAATAATTATATTCCACCCCTCATAGCATGTTCCCTGAGAAACAACTGGGTATACCCTATATAGTTTTGAAATCTACTCCCTTAGAGCTTTCATCCGATGTATCACAACCCCATTCAGGCCTGTCGTAAAAGCCCCCCCCCCTACACAATATGGAATATATGTGTATGAAATATGAATAATTATATTCCACCCCTCGTAGCATGTTCCCTGAGAAACAACTGGGTATACCCTATATAGTTTTGAAATCTACTCCCTTAGAGCTTTCAACCGATGTATCACAACCCCATTCAGGTCTGTCCAAAAAGCCCCCCATTCAGGTTTGAATTTATAAGAATTTGCGCAAAGTTCCGACCCTCGTAGAATCTTCCCTAGGAAATAAATGAATATTGTCTAAACAGTTTTGGGTTCTACTCCACCAGACCTTTAATTTGATGTACCATAACCCCATTCAGGTATGGCCAAAATCAAAATATGGCCCCCTGTTTCTTAGACTTATTGAATTTTGCCAAACTTCAGCACCTCGTAGCATGTCTCCTGAGAAACAACTGGATATACCCTGTGCAGTTTTGAGTTCTACTCCTCTAGAGCTTTCGCGTGATATATCACAACCCCATTCAGGTCTGTCCGAACTGGCCCGCAATGTGACCTGAATATAGGTATTTTTGTTGCACCATATCTTAATGCTGTATATGTTTGTTTGTTTTGTTTTTTTCCAAAAATGTTTTATTGTGATGTTTTTTTTAATAAAATAATAAAAATTATTTTTAAAAAAGTGTTTTTTTGCTTTAAAAATAGTTTTTTTGAAATGCAATATGTGTGGAACGTATTTAACAGTGTGTGGAACGTATTTAACAGAGGTGTGGGACGTATTTAACTTACGAATTTATCTTCACACACATGCAATTTAGTTGTGAACGTAACTAAATTGATATAGTAAATTTATATAAAAATTTACGATATCATATTTTTAACCTATCAAATTTTAACCCAAAGTTAAAGCCTAATTGTAGACAAAATGATTAGTTTGTGTGAAAAGAATGTCATTTTATATATGGTTATGTTTTAACACTTGCTTAAAATTTTATGTTTTATTTTAGTTTTTGAAATATTATTGTGAGTATTTTGATACATTTTTAAATCATTTGTCCAAGATAAAATTGTTCGAGAATTTTATTGTTTTTTTGGGTAAGTCTGCTTATTTAGTTAAAGTTATTTTTATTATCCTCTACTTAGGCGTGCGTAAAACGGCGGAAAAGTTCTTTGGTAAAAAATATTTTTTCTATGAAGAGAAAATATTTTCATTCTACTGTGTGAAATGAAAACTGTAAAATATTGACAAATTTAATTTTTATTATAAAATAAATTTAAGTAATTGTGTAAACATAAATATAAAAAATTAGATTGAAAATAAAAATGGTTTATTTGAAATCCTTTATTAAAGATAAACTCCATTTTGGTCACGTTTTGTGTTCAAATGGACATTTAATAATAAATATTAAGCATCTTAATAATGTATTGTGTTTGAAATCTTAAACTAAATGTAAAAATTTTTTATTATCTTCCAATATTTTTTTTAACATCAAAAATTCTACTAGCTTTATGAGCTAGTAAAATTTTATTCACATCATACCAATCAAAAATTTACTAAAAAAACATACTTTTCTATCGTTTCACACAGACCCTTGGTTAAAAATTGGAATTTTAATAAAAATTTGGTTTGGTTCATTTAAAGAGAAATTTTTTTAATCAATTTCATGAATATAATATAATATAATATAAACTCGATAAAGTGGATTATTCGGTAATCAGGATGGCATTTCCTAACTTTCTATTTCATAACTCTATAATCAGTATTAAGAAATGATATAATTATTATGTAAGAACTGATTCTAGTTGAAATCCTTCATTTTCAGTTAATGTTTCTTCCAAAAATTCTTCAGTAAAAAGAGTGAAAAAAATGTTATTTTTTAGATAAAAAACTGAAAATATGAAATGTTATTTGACGAAAATTTTGAACTGGATATTCTAAGTGCTTCATATATTAAATAAAAGATATATTTTAATAATTTTTTTTTTAACAAGATTGGACAAGAAAAAAAGCCTCCATAATCCGGTTTGGGGTCTTCAATAATTATCCAGATTCTCGAGTTTATACTGTGTCTGGTTTTTAATAATAAATTTTAGATCGTGAAAATGTTAACCTACTTATATGTTATTTGGAATACGTATAACACTATAATTCAGTTAACACATACTTGGATAACTTATAAAATTAGAATTTTGAAAAATTCATTCATAAATTTTGTTTAATTTCTAAAGAATCAATTTCAGAATGTGTTTTTACTATTTTCTTTAATGTTCTTTTAGCTTTAGCCCCGAAAATAAATAATATATGTATTTTTTTTTACAAATACAAACAGTTTCTGTTCTTAGCACTTTTTTTTAGCACCTTTTTTATTTTCAGCACTTTCTAGCATATTTCTTTGTAAATTTTAGGACTGTTTCCCACTTAGGTTTTGGAAACACTGACTGCTATTGCTTTCAAACTTCAAATCAATTAACTTTATTGAAAAAACAAGAGAAACGAAATAAAAAAAACAAAATCAATTTAGCAGGGAATCAATAAAACCATAGAAAATAATTAGAAGTTTAACTTGCTCTCAAAAAAACTAACTCAGCTGTCGAGAAAGAAAACAAAAAAAAATTGTATGTGTGAAGAGAGTAATGTTTTTTGCTGAGCGAATTAAGAGTTCGACTTCTAGTCGTTTTCTATGATTAAAACATTCTACCAACGAAGCATTTTGAATTAAATTATGTGAAGAAAGGCAACAAATACAATTGTTATTTGTATGTCGTTTACAAAATTAGTTTTTTTTTTTTGCTGAAAAGCATTATAACAAAAATCACAGCCAACTTAGAAAAATGAACAACCTTTCAAAAAGAGTTTATTTTTTATTTATTGCTGTTTATTTATTTCTTTTTTTTTTGCAAATTATTATATCAAATACATTGGCTTTAATACAAAGAGTTTTGCTTTCATTTTTCCAGAGAAATTATTTAAATTAAAAAAGACAAAAAGCGACTGCATAAAAATATTGAATAGAGAAATGGAGCTTTGAGATTATTTTGCGAGTTTTATTTGTAGCGCAAATGTCATTTTCAGTGATGTATGTATATTTCGTGAAATGTTGGACCTTTTATAAAAAGTAAAATTTTCTGAAAGTTTATCGAGAAAAATCAAACTTTATTCTAACAATTACTTAAAAATTAACATTATTTTTTGAATAAAGAAACGAAAATAAAAAAAATCATAATTTTTGAGCGAAAAAATATAAATCAAAATTAATTTTAAAGTTTTATTTTTAGAGACATAATTGTTACGTTCCCAACATTTTCCATAATACTTTCAAGAGAATGACAGTAACCCAGCAAAAACTTTGCTTTCCAGTGCCCATGTTCTATAACTTTGTGAGAAAATTTTATTTCGAGAAGTTTATTGTCGTTTAAAACAGGGTGATTAATAAAAAAAAATCGTCTGTGTTTTGTTGACATTAAATGGGTTCACTTTATATATTATATGAAACATTCAGCTAAAAACTGGATGAGTTCCAGAATTTTAAAATTTCGTTTTCGTTTCAAAAACTTTTCGCAAGTTACAGAACACTGCTACTGGTAAGCTAGCAAGTATAATTGGAAACAAAAATAAACTACTTATTTTTTGTCTGAATAACTAGTTATTTTTGTTCGAGATGTCCACAAAATCATGTAGTTATTTTCAGAATAAGGGTACTCAAAAATATGTACCTAAACGAAAATAAAAAAATTTAGCAGTCAGTGAGATTTGAATTTGGGCACAAATTAACCATTCGTTTTTAATGATTAACATCTTACTCAGTACACAAGCTTGAACTTAATTTTCTAAGCGACAAAAATTTTTCTTAGTACTAAATAACTTGATAAACATTTTGTTAAAAATTAACAGAACCGGAATAGGGTTGAACCAACAACTTTCTGGTTGTTAACCCAGCGCTTTAGCCAACTGATCTACGTGATTGTAATATTACTATGCCAAGAATATACTTTAATAAATAGTTGCCATTACCGAGAACCAAAAAGTTTTTGTTTGGAAATTACAGTTTTCATTTCATGTTTTTTAACATTTTTGCTTTTTTTAAAAATCTCTCGCAGGGAATCCATAAATATGCTCTAAAAAATACGTTTTATGAGCATTAAATATATAGTAAAAATTTTAAAATATGCTCTCAAAATGCGAAGATATGCACTTAAAAAACAAAAAAAAAATGTAATTTTTTAACCAAAATTATGTTTTTCATTAAAACAAAGTGTTTTATTAATATTTGAATATTCACATAAAAAGGCCATTGATCTCCCAATTTCTTATGTCCTCTATATTTCATTTCAAAAATTGCTTTAATGAAGATCAATTAAAAATGGCTTTAAAAAGATCAATTAATCAATTTCTAGACTTCAAGCTTGTTACTAGAAGTCAAGCTCCTTACCGATAAAATGATATCTATTAAAGTTAATTTTAAATAGGTAGTAAATATTTTTAGTTTTCTTATTTATTTGAAAAACATCTGATGAAGTATAAAAAAATATCCTCAGAATGTCAAAATATGCTCTAAAATGGTTAAATATACTCTAAACTCTAAAAATAACAAAATATGCTATAAATCTGCACTAAAAATCGCTAAATGCAAAAATAAAATATGCAAAAATATGCACTCACAAATCGAAGCGAAAATGCTTTCTTTGATCTGAAACGGATAAATGTTTCATTAATAGCTTCATTCAACGTCCAGGCAAAAACATGCAATTTCATATTTATACTCATAAGCAATAATTACTCAAAGAGAACACGACATGTTTTGTTTTCGTTTCAACGTTTATATTCAACTCAATTCAAATAATTTCCACATACATAGTTGCCTTTGTATTGTTTTGTTTTATATTTTATCAGTAATGTGAGAGCATTTATTACAAAACATTACTGTGAATTGAAAAACAAATGTTTTGATGTAGATGTTTGGTATATAATTAAGACTTATGCCAGCTAGACAAGAGAATTTATCAGAAAAAATTTAAGTTCATAGTTTTTCGGATTCTCGGAATTAAGGTAAAATGTTTACAAAAATTTAGTTTATGGAGAAACTAAAAACATTTTATCCCCAATAAAATCTTTGTTCGATAAGGTATTGACTCTATCATTTGAAATTTAAGATTTTTGTGAAAGGAATCCCACAACTCCCAAAAAAAACTGACAAAAATCCCAAAAATGTTTTTTTAATTTTGCCCTAAAGTCCTTGAAATCTGGTAAAAACCAAAATTTGGCAAGCTGTTAAAAATTTACTTTAAACCCCCTTAGTTCCGCTGATTATAAAACTTAGTTTCATTTTATATGATTGTTTTCTTACCATCATTAACCGGTTTTTCGGAATTTCGAAAACTTCAAATGTTTTTTTTTTTTTTTTTTTCAAAATTCCAACTATTCGAACTGTTCAAAAACCGATTTCTCCAAAAAACCGAATTATCGATCAACTTGTAATATATCTTCTGAAAAGCAAAAATATATATTTTAGATTTCAGTGACGACTTATAATTGCTAAAAAAAAAGTAACATATCTAGTTAATTACATAATCATTATGCTGGTTGCTGCTCTTATTGGTTTTATTTGTAGAACAAAGTTTTAAAACTCTTAAACTCTTAAAAACTTAAAGAAATATTTTGTACAAAAATTAAATAAAGCCCAATTAAGTGAAATAAAGCCCAAAAATATTGTTTATAACATAAAGCCAAATTTCAGTTCTATTGTGCATTTTCTTAGTTTGAAAGTTATTTCATAATGAAAAAATTCCCAATTTAAATGCAAAATAAATCCCAATAAAATGAAACAATGCCCAATTTTGAAATTTTGCAATTTTATTAATTTTATTTATTTAACTATCTTAATAATTAAATAAATAAATATAGATTAAAAGAAAACTTAAAATTTTGATCAAAAGTTAAAAAATGAAAATAAACATTCGTAATATGGTGAAATTTGACAGTGGCTCTTAAGAAGATAAGAGATAATTTCAAAACCAGTCGCTATATCGTTTTCAAGTAAACGGTATAATATAAAATATAAGTGAAACATTACTCATGGAGCCTCATATTACTTCCACTTTTTATCATCAGCTTCCAGGGAATGAATATTTTACACCACAATCATATTAAAATTACAATAAAAAATTGCAAAAACTTATTTTAATCTGAATTAAAAAAATTACACCGAAAAATTAATATTATGAACTCAATATAAATTTCTTCTAAAAAAGCAGCTTTCGCAGTATAGTATAGTAGACGGGAATACATAATTCTAATTTTGTAAATTTGTAATTCTAATTTGTAGTAAAATTTTTTAAAATGTAAATTTTCTCATAGTGTCAACTGTTTTTTCATTATTACTTATTTTTAGTTAAACAAAATTAATAATTTGCAACAAATTAGTTTCATTCCTAAAAAATAATATATCCATTAATATATCCATATTTTATATTAAACTGACTATTATGTGAACCATTTTTTTCGTAACTGTATTTGTCCTTGTACAACAAAAAATAAGTATGCTTAGCGCTACGGTAACATTTTTATATGAATAATCTATGTCACAGCTATAAACGCACCCTATTTTCACAAATTTCAGAAGATTTAAAATCGTACAATAATGAAATTTGGATATATGTTAAATGGGTCAAAGTAAAATATATTCCGATTAAAACGATTTTTCTATTTTGAATTTTCTACCTATTTTGAGGGAAAAAAGAATTTGGCAGTGTTTCTTAACTATAAGCGTATTTAACTAAAATCTTCAAAATTTATAAAGCAGAATGAACAAAATTTAAAAATTATGTTAATTAATAATTTCTATGATCAGGCTAAATTTAAGTTAATTGCGTTCTCTTCACCAATTTTATTCTAAATTATTCGCAACCCTACTTCAAAATGTAAAAAAAAATTTTAGCGGTGCAAAAAATTTTGTTTATTTTTAAGTTAATTTATAAATTATTCAAATTAAACTGTTAAAACCAGTATAAATTTAATCATCGGTCAGTTCTGGATACCAGCCCGTTGGAGTACAGTAACAACAAAGTCAGTATTCAACATAATTGATGTTTATATTTTTGCCTTCAATTGGAATTAGATACAACATTCGTCTATATTTATTGCTGTAACTTGCGCCTTTTTGTGTAATTAGCAGTTGATTCATTTAACACTAACACTTCAGTATTATAATAAATATTTGTGAATGAGTAAAAATATGATTTAATTTTTTTATAAATAAAATAGTCATCAGTAGTTTAAAAACAATTGCTGTCTACAAATCTTGTTTATATTGCTGGCTGTTGCACCTTTTATTTACTCTTCAGCTGTCTTCCTTATTATCTTATGTTTAATGAGTAACAAACGAGTGACATTACCTGAACATCTTTAAAATAATAATAACAAGAAACAACAAACAAAACACATTATGAATAATCAAACAACATCCCCAGATGTATTTTCCTGGTATAAACTTTGTGATTTATTGGATGTAAACTTAAAGAATGTTGCTAGAAAAGATGATATCTTATCAATTAAATCTGAAATTGAAGAGCTTAAAGAAGAAAACTCAAAATTTAGAAAAGAAATAAATCGAACAAATTGATCGCAGAACCCGCTCTAATAATATTGTTGTTATTGGCTTAACAAGTAAAAGAGTAACTGCAGCCAAAACTGATTTTTTTAAATTATGTTCTGACGTACTTTCTGTCAATATTAATATAGTAACAGCTCGTTCACTGCCAAGAAAAAATACTTATTTCTTTACTTTAGAAACTTACATGCAAACTATTAATGTCGTTTTCGCCAAAGGTGACCTAAAAGGAAATTCAATTTATATACAGAAAGATTATACTAAGGAGGAACAAAATGTACGTAATAATTTAAGAAAAATGAACAAAACTATTTCGAGTCTCAATAAAAATCTTAAAGTAAGGCTTGGTGAATTTACATCTTATATCAACGACAAAAAATGTACATGGTCTATGGGAAAAGTTATTGGTTACTCAAATTATGATGCTGAATATCTTAAATCACTTTTATCTAAAACTAATTTCCCCTGTGAGGTAATTGTTAAAACAGCATTTGTCATTTAGTATCATATAATGTAGCAAATCTGTCAAGTTCACTTATCTTTGGTAATTTTGTAAAATATATTAATAAATTCTAAATTTTTTTCCTTTTTGAGACACGTGTCATAACAGACAAACAAGTACATTTTGCAACATACTTTCAAAATTACTGTTTATATTTGATAGAAAAAAAAAAAGTCATAAATCTGGTCGTGCTAGTGGGGGCTGCTTGTATGGTTTCAAAAGGGAAATACAAAAAATGTGTAACTTTTGAAGTTTTCTACACATTTTAATAATATTTTGTTAACTGCAATGATAGACTGAAATTTGTTTTATTTCATTCCATGTTATTTAAATTGTACAAATTGGAAAGCTGACATGGAATATTTTGAAAATTGTTTGGAAGAACTTTCCCCTACAAACTTTTGTACATTGGGTGATTTAAATGCCCGATTGGTGAAGAACATATATGGAACCTATGTTTCTACAAGACTTACTAAATATCAATGAAACAAGATGCTCGAAAGACAAAACGTGTATTCATGTTACTAACTTAGGGGGAATAATACTAAACGGTAGAACAGCGGGTGATAAAAATAAAATTAAAGAAGCTAATGTATGTACAAAGAACAAGTATGGAATTGAACTTAAACAAACATGGCTCAACTGGAAATGTTCCCGTTTTCGTAAAAATATTTTAAAAGCTCTAAGATTATAGAAAAAGGCACACAAATATAAACAAATCAAAATATAATTATGCTAGATCTAAGTATCTTAACATTTGTCGAAATAGAAAACTTGAGTTCAATAATGAAAATCAGGAACAACATAATTTGGTTAGATGCAGTAAAGCGTGGTGGAACTAAAGATGCAAAATACAAACAAAATAAATGAAATTCACTGATATATTGATTATATTGATGCTTTTCTCGATTCTTTAATAGAAATTTTTGAGCTGCAATCAATATTAAGATCATTAAAACTAAATAAGTCCCCTGGTAATGACGGTATAAGCTATGAATTCTATAAATTTGCTCCCGCCTGTTTTGTTACGGAAATACTTTCAGTTCTCAATTACATATTTTTACACAAAAATATTCCAACACGCTTTAAAAACGCCATATTAATACCACTTTTAAAAAAAGATGATCCCAATTGCACTTCAAATTACCGTGGCTTATCATTAATTGATACCCTGCGCAAAATCTTTAACAACATAATTTTAAATCGCATAACAAATTGGATCGAAAAATGTTCCGTATTGAATGAGTATCAAGCCGGGTTCAGAAAAAATTACTCAATTGTTGAGAATGACAAATATTGTACACTTAAACAAAATAAATAGTAAAAACACATTTGCATTTTTTGCGCACTTTTCCTGTGTTTTCGATATGATTCTCAGGAATCTTTTAATGTTAATGTTGGTATTAAACAAGAGTACATACCAAGTCGAATTTTGTTTGCAAAAAAAGTCGGATGACTTAACTTTCGTAGTGGTGTAAGAATATCCAATAATCTTAAGTGGAATTTTGGAGTAAATAATATAGAATTTGTCAATAACTACAGATATTTGAGAATTGAAATCAATTTTAACTTATCTTTTACAAAGCACTTAGGAAACAAATTAACAACATCGAAAGTGTAGATTGCGTCAACATGGTCAAAATATATAAATCATCCTGTACGATAAGGAGCTTTTTCCTTACCGGCAGCAATATAGAGCAAATCAGTTTTTTGACTTGTTATCTATATTGCCACTGAAATGTTCGTTGGGCCGAGTAATGCTAAAATAATTTACTTTACCAAAAGGAATTGCGACCGTGAACCGCGAAATAAAAAACAAGAGATGTTGCCTCTTTGATTTCAGCTAGAACAATAAATTCTTTATTTACAAAATTCTTTAACTAACTAAACATACGATCATAATAACTAAATGAATAAGGGCTACTGTGTTGTTGTTGTTATTCTATGTTGAGAGACAAATAAAAGAAATTCACCACTAGTAATGTACATATGTGCAAAAAACAATAAAATATGTACCGGTATTGAATTATGAGATGGTAATACAAAACATTATGAGATGGTAATACAAAACAAAATAAGAAATAAAATATAACCTAACGGTTAATAACCAAAATAAGTTATAGTGGACCATAGAAACAAAATTTACATCAAATTACAGTGAGATGAGTGGCTCAAAAATATGAATAATTTAAATACAATAAAAAAATGCAAAATAAAATAGAAATAAATATAAAATAAAGCAATAAGTATTATACGGTGACCTAACATACCGGCCCCATTGAAAGGATACTTTCAAGATGAACAAAGTAGAGCAAGTCTGTGGATAGGGCGACGTATAACTCCTTTTGTTGTTTTAATGTCAACCACTCGAACACGATTATCTCTTCCAAGCACAGTATTGATGATTTTGCCCATGAGCCATTTTTGTGGGGGTAGATTATCCTCATGAACAACTACTATAGATCCATTAATGATATTGTTGTTGGAGGTAGTCCATTTATTGCGAGTCTGCAGTTCGTTAATATAATCGTGGGACCATTTTCTCCAAAAATGTTGTTTGATAGCGCTTATCCGGGCCCAATACTCAATGTTATTCATTTCTTTTGTAGGGACATCACGTTCTGGCAAACTACGTAGGGGAGCTCCAATTAGAAAATGGCCAGGTGTAAGGGTTTCAAAATCACTTGGATCGGAAGATAGGGGTGATATTGGTCTTGAATTTAAAATAGCCTCTATCTCGATCATCGCAGTTGTCAGCTCTTCGTATGTAAGCCTAGTGTTAGCCAGGGTTTTAGTTAAGTGGTCATTTGCAGATTTTACGGCCGCCTCCCACAATCCGACAAAATGTTGTGCCCTAGGGGGAATAAAGCGAAAATTTATAAATTGATTTGAGCAATAATTTACAATAAAATTTGAGTTCTTTGGATCAAAAAGGAACGATTTTACTTGAACCAACTTAGAATTTGCACCAACGAAATTGGTGGCATTATCACAGTATATCTGTGGGCAAACCTCTTCGTCCAATCAACCTTTTTAGAGCGGCAATAAAGGCGCCAGTTGATAAGTTCGATACAACTTCAATGTGTGAGGCAGACAAAAACAGCAATATAGGTTTTATATGGGACCTTTCCTCTGATGCGGAAGTAACTGTTAACTGGACCACAAAAATCAACTGCACATCTGGAGAAAGGCCTTGAAGGGTTGAGACGCCCTATGGGTAAATTTCCCATCATCTGTTGTAGCAATTTTGGGCGATAACGAATGCATTGTGGGCACGAATTGATGATGCTACGACATAGATTTCTTGAGTTGATGATCCAAAGAGCCTTAGGTCCAGCGTGATAGTTACTAATATGTAGATGGCGTACATAACAGCTCACAAAGTGATTTTTACTGGGCAGAATTATAGGATGCTTTTGACCTTCAGAGATTGATGCTAATTCCAAGCCACCACCAACTTTGAGCAAATTGAAGCCATGTGAGGACTCAAGGAAAGGGTTGAGACACTTTAGAGCGCCTTGAGGATCTTGAAAATGGAGTTTCTGGATGTTAAAGACAATACGAAATAAGGCATTTTCTAATTCTTGGGGCTGCAAAGAATAAGAACAAAAAATATTAGTTTTTGGTTTATAAACAAAACGAAGCATCCAGGCGACAATACGAATGATTTTTAAATATGAACTATATCTTGCAATCGAATCCAAAATGTAATTAGATTTTACTTCAAGGCACATTGTAGTTTTACGTTTTTCTCTATCGATTTCTTGTTGATTTTCTTCGGGTAATTTATCCAATTTATTTGGAGGCTACTGAGCAGGATATAGAGCGAGAAATGCTGGTCCATTGAACCATATAGGTGAGGAAAGTTCTTGAACAGTTGAACCTCGAGAAACAATATCAGCAGGATTGAAATGAGTTGGGACATGTCGCCAACTACAAGCATTAGTAAGGTCCTGAATTTCTGATACCCTGTTGCCAACAAAAACGGATATGTTGAAGAATGCTGCTTGAGCCAATGAAGAACTAGTTGAGAATCTGTCCAGAGAAAAACTTCAAGATTTGGTATTGCGAAAAAATTTTTGATTTTAGAGTATAATTTTGCCATAAGTTGTGCGCCGCATAATTCTAATTTAGGCAATGATTTTCTTTTTGTTGGAGCGACACGAGATTTAGCAGTAAAAAGACGAACAGATACATTTCCTGAAGAAGTTTTTACTCGAAAATAGAAACAGCAACCATAAGCGCGAATTGAAGAGTCACAAAAGCCGTGAAGCTGAATTAATTGAGAATTAGGAGCAAGACAAAAACGAGGAATTTTAAGCCAAGATAATTTTGAGATCTGAGACAAAAGATTTCCAGGCTGAGTATAGTTCTTGAGGTATAGATTCATCCCAACCAATTTTTAGAATCCATAATTCTTGCATGATGATCTTTGAGTTTATAATAAGCGGTGCTAAGAGTCCTAGGGGATCGAAAAGAGATGACGAGAGTGACAAAATTGTTCGTTTGGTAATTTTTTCCTCCATTTGAACTTTAGGCGAAAAAGAAAATAGGAAAATATCTTTTTGTTGATTCCATGTAATACCAAGAGCACTAGAAACAGCAGAGTCATCAATATTCAAACTTTTGGTAGTTTTATAATCTTGAAAATCTTTATGGTTTGAGTGCCATTTATCTAATTGAAAACAACCTTTACTTAGAATTTCATTTAACTCCTGCTTAATTTGAGCCAATTCTTCTATTGTCCCGGCCCCACTTAGGAAATCATCAACATAAAATGAAGACTTTATGATCTTTGCGCCAAGTTCATACTGGTCCTTATACTGATCTGCAAGATAATGAAGACTCTTGATAGCGAGATAAGGGGCAGCTGACATTCCGTAGGTAACTGTATTTAGCTGATATGTACGAATTTCTTCTTCCTCTGAATTTCTCCACAAAATGTATTGAAATTTACGATCATGAAAGTCAATGAGCACCTGGCGATACATTTTGACTATATCAACTGTGATGGCGTAGCGATGAAGGCGAAAACGAAGTAGAATTTTGTACAACTCATCTTGAATAGTTGGACCAACCATAAGAATGTCGTTAAAAGATGAGGGACATGAAGCATCGAAGACTACTCTTAATTTCGTGTAGGTACTATTGGGCTTAAAAACGCAATGATGGGGAATGAAATAGTGAGGTTCATCTAAGCGGGGATTTCGAACTAGACTCATATGTCCACAATCTTCATATTCCTTCATAAAAGCGACATATTGTGATTTGAGGTTGTTGTCTCGAGCAAACCTTCTCTCCTGAGATGCAAATCTTTTAAGAGCCATATTTCGAGAGAGGCCTAAATTGTCACAGGATTCTTTGAAGGGCAATTTAACAACAATCCTACCAGACGCTTCACGATGAACTGTATTATTAAAAAAGGTTTCACAATCAACTTGCTCTGCAGTCAAAACAGTTGGACCAGATTCAACTTCTTCGATTTCCCACAAACGTTGTAATTTTAAATCGACCTCTTCTATCGAAAGCATACAAGAAGAACTAGAACTTTTGGAATGATTTGAATTATAACGACCAGCAACTATCCATCCAAAAAGTGTTTTTTGTAATTTGGGCAAATTAGGACCAAGTTTTATTTGACCAACCGACAAAATATCGAAGAAAGTAACAGTACCAATAAGTAAATCAATTCGTTTTGACTTGAAAAAGTTTTCATCAGCAAGCTGGGTGTTTGGCGGCAAATTCCACGACGAGACATCTAATTCTGAATCAGGTTGATACGAAATGTGAGAGGTCACACAAAACGAAAGAGGTACTTCAAAATCAGTAAACATTTGTGGACGATTTATATTTGCTTTTGCTATGCGTGTTACCAATACTAGCAACTTAAGTAGTTTGTTTTTTGCGAGACAAATGTAATTTTTGCGAAAATTCATCAGTTATGAAATTCAATTGAGAGCAAGAATCCAACAAAGCGCGTCCCAATTGATAGCAACCATTAGCATCACGAACAAGAACCATGGCAGTAGCAAGAAGCACCTGTTCCGGCGAGGATTTTTCCATATGGGCATGGACCGAGGCGGGATTTTCATTCAAAGCAGCATGAGATGTAGATGGTTCAGCAGGTGGGGACGAGGGCCTAGAAGCTGGCTGAGACCGATGAAGTAAACTATGATGCACTTGAATGAAGATGAACAGTTGTTTACTTGATGCCCTTTCGATAGACAATTAAGGCAGAGGCCTAATCGTTTTGCATTTTCATTTCTTTAAAACGAGAACAGCGACTAATAGTGTGGTCATCTTTAGAGCAAAGTGTGCAAACGCGTTTTGAAACCGTGAAACTATAGCCAGGTTTAGAATATTTATTTTTGGACTTACCAGAATTGTGATTTTCGGGCTTACGAAAGTTCACATGTGAATGGCTGGTATCAACAGACTCCAAAAAATTGGCAACGCCTTTCAAGAACCTTGGAGCAATCATCCCATGATGGCAATTTGGTGAAGTCCAAAGAATCTTTCCACTTATATTTTAGTGTCATTTATTTATTTATTTTTGGACTTACCAGAATTGTGATTTTCGGGCTTACGAAGGTTCACATGTGAATGGCTGGTATCAACAGACTCCAAAAAATTGGCAACGCCTTTCAAGAACCTTGGAGCAATCATCCCATGATGGCAATTTGGTGAAGTCCAAAGAATCTTTCCACTTCCTTTTAGTGTCATCATCAACTTTTTCCATCACTATATAAATTAGCATAGAATTAGCAATGTCGCTAGGAGAGCCAAGAGATAATAACGAGCTATAAAGAGCAGAAACATTATCAACGAGACTACATAATTGTGCACTATTGTATTTGGATATGGCTGGTAGTTCAAAAAGTGTGGTTATGTTTTCCATAAAAATGAGCGAGTTATTGTCGTAACGATTTTTGAGCCTTTCTATTGCTTTAGGGTAATTTTCATTTGTAATTTGGAAAGCCTTGACCGTTTCCAGTGCTTGGCCATGAAGGCAGTTGAGCAAATGATTAAATTTTTCAATATTCGATAGGCCATATTCACGATCAATAACTTGATTAAATGACGTTATAAAATTTTTGTACTCACTGCACTTACCACTAAATGTGGGCAATTTGAGCTGAGGCAATTTATGGTTGGCAACAGGGAAACAAATTGTAGAATCCGACATCGTTGTGTTATGAACATCCTCACCAAGCTGCGTTTGTATATTCATTTTAGCTGCGATGTATAAATCTTCAATTTCGGGCCTACCGTTGTCGTCTGGGTCATATTTTTCAATTTGGGTTTGATACGTTAATATTTGTTTAAAATATGACTCCAAAATCCCCAATCGGCACTTTAATTCAGCTGAGGAGAGTGTCCTGCCTTCACCCCTTCCATTGGCTTCAATTTGGTTCTTAATACGGGTAATACTTTTCTTCGTATTAGCCCGTTGCTGCTTCATTTCTTCCATCGACATCGTATTTTTTTTTTTTTTTTTTTTTTTACACGAACCACAAAAGCACAATTTCTTTTATGAAAAATGAACCACAAAATGTCCAAATAAATTTTTATTGCAAAATGGCGACACAATATTTGTTTTTTTTTTTTAAGCACTGCACACGTTTGGTTAACGAAAACGATTTCCAACGAAAAGTCTTTAGAATTTTCCACGGACCGCACAACGAAAAAATTAAGAAAAAAATTTAATTTACTCGTGCCCCACGTTGGGCGCCAAAATGTACGATAAGGAGTTTTTTCCTTACCGGCAGCAATATAGAGCAAATCAGTTTTTTGACTTGTTATCTATATTGCCACTGAAATGTTCGTTGGGCCGAGTAATGTTAAAATAATTTACTTTACCAAAAGGAATTGCGACCGTGAACCGCGAAATAAAAAACAAGAGGAGATGTTGCCTCTTTGATTTCAACTAGAACAATAAATTCTTTATTTACAAAATTCTTTAACTAACTAAACATACGATCATAATAACTAAATGAATAAGGGCTACTGTGTTGTTGTTGTTATTCTATGTTGAGAGACAAATAAAAGAAATTCACCACTAGTAATGTACATATGTGCAAAAAAACAAAACAATAAATAAAATATGTACCGGTATTGAATTTTTTGTTTACAACAACACATTATGAGATGGTAATACAAAACAAAATAAGAAATAAAATATAACCTAACGGTTAATAACCAAAATAAGTTATAGTGGACCATAGAAACAAAATTTACATCAAATTACAGTGGGATATGAATAATTTAAATACAATAAAAAAAATGCAAAATACAATAGAAATAAATATAAAATAAAACAATAAGTATTATCACCTAACACATCCTAAGATATCAAACAACAATAAACTTAAAATTTTCATCGCTGCTTCCCGATCTATAATGTTTTACGGTGCTCAAATATTTACGGAGTCAAAAGTTATAAGCATTTAAATTTAGACTTAAAAAAATAGATTTTTTTTTTATCAAAAAGTGGTCGCATTCTTTTTCTGTTACAAATTTTCTTAAGTAACATATACAGTTTTTATTTTCTGAAAGATAACCAAATAAAAAATATTCTGAAGGACGAAATTTTTAAAAAAATTGATTCCTGCGAGAACAGGGTTTCCTATTTTCCTATATTTTTTCAACAAATTTCCAATTTTCGCTTTAATTTCTCAAATCGCAAAGCTGGAATCAGAAAATTTTAATATTTTTTATAACACCTAATATGTTTTAAATTTTTTGGCAATAGAAATTTTTGCTCTCCGATATCTGTTGGAAAGATATAGACAAAAAAGTAAAAAAACATTTTTAAAATTTTTGAAGATTTTTTGGAAATTGTATATTTCTGTTGACAAATCTAAAAATGTGAATAACACTTGAAATTAAACACCAAAAAATCTACTCAGGTGTAAAATTTTATTCAAAACTATCCACTAACAAAAATTTCATCGCATAATTAAAAATGATTAATATACACAAAATCTCAAAAGCAAACCTTTTGAGATATCTTTTCGCAAAAAACTTTCAAAATTTCCAAAAATTATTATTATTTTTTTTTACTTTTTTGCTAAATCTCAACCGATATCGAAGGGCAAAATTTATATTTTCAAAAAATTAAAAACATATTGAATAATATAATAATAAAAATTGGAAATTTGTTGAAAAAATAGGTTAAATTTAGGAAATCCGGGTTCTGGATCCATTTTTTGAAATTGGTTTTCCTTCAGAATATTTTTTTATCGAGTTATCTTTCAGAGAAATTCTATATAACAGAAAATTTGTATATAACAGAAAAAGAATGCGAACACTTTTTATTAACAAAAAAAAAAATCTACTTTTTTCAAAATTCAAATTTAAATGCTTATAGCTTTTAACTCCGTAAATATTTTTTTTAAAATTCTTTCTTTACACTATTTTGCTATTCCTTTGTAATAAAATAAAAATCGACCCGCTATAACGGAAAAAGTTCACCAAGGTACGTTAAAAAGTAAAAATTTTAATCTTTGAAACCCTATATCTCGTGAACTAAAAGAGATATGATATGCACATGTTTTTTGTAGATCTCGATCAGTAGAATCCTCTCATATAAAAATTTTTCAATATCGATTCAGAATCAGGATCGTTTTTAAAAATATTCATACCCAAATTGTCCAAATTTGGGAACCTGTAAACCCGCTCCCGGTAGGTCTATATAGTCAAATCTCAAAACTTATACTCGCCTGCACCTCTGCTATCACTTTGAGAAATTTCATTGAAATCTGACAAGTCATTCCGAAATTACATAATTATTACCATTTTATTTTTTTGGATCGCACACTGTGCGCCAGTTTAACCACTACTTCAGATTTTGGGAGAACCCAAAATGAATGGAGACTCGCCTTCTTTTTTCTTGACCATAATTATTTCGCCCGTCTAGACCATTAAGGATAAATTTTGCTCTCAATAAAGTAAGTAGATTGGTCTTTAAAAGGTTTCTCGAATCTTCATATTCTGTAGGTGGATCTCCAACACATGTGAGATCTTTCTATGCCGAATTCTTGGTTAATCGGCATTTCCTACCACTCGAATGAATTTTTTATGTTGGAGTAATTTTTAATTGGAGTATTGTCTTCTAATACTTATTTATTATTATTTATTATTACTTATGTTTCGTCAAAAGCGCGCTTTAGTCGCCAAAATTCATCTGAAAAATCACTTAAAAATTCGCAAATTAATAATTTCTTTGATTGGCAAGCATGGTTTTCGGATCAAAACTAAATTTGGAATATCTGAGCAATATTATTGCATTGGATTTATCGAGAAAACTATACATTTGAAAGAGTATTCCATCTAAAAGGAGCAGTAATTAATACGAAGATTTCCGTCAGCGTATAACTGAGAATAAAATATTTCAAACAAGTTAAATTTAAACTTGTCAAAGCCATTATCAATTAATATAATTTTAGAATATACTTTATTTTGACTGATTTAACATACATCCAAATTTCATTATTCTATGATTTTCACATCTTCTGAAATTTGGGGAAATAGAGTGCATTTATAGTTGTGACTAGGGTTTCCCGGGAAATGGGAGTGAAAATTCAATTCCTGGGAATTCCCGGGAAATGGGAGTGAAAATTCAATCCCTGGGAATTCCCGGAAAATTTTTGATATTTAAAAACTTAAATTATAAGAAAAAAGCATTGATTTCTTATAAAAATATCAAAAAACAATATAAATCATAATTATTTAATAAATACATTATATTAAAATTTAATAGAACAAAATGTAAATTAAATTAAATTTAAGCAAGTTAAAGTTAAATTAAAGTTGTTTTAATAAAAAATTAAACTGTAAAATTTAAATTTTTGGTAGAATTATATTTAGTTAAAATGGATAGAATTAAGTTTGTGTAAATTAAAATTTAAAGTAGATTTAACTCAAATTAAGAAAATTAGGTTGAAATTTATATCAGGTTTTGAGAGATGAAATAAGTTTAAGACTGAAAAGTGTTATTTATGTTAATTAAGTAGATTTAAGATGCAATTTAGGGTTTAGGATTAACGTAGATAAATAGAAGTTGAACTAGTTTCAGTTAATCACTTCCTGATGTAAGCGTTTTAACAAAATTTAGCAAATTTCTTGAATTTTCTTAAACTGCAGAATTTGATATTGCAGAATTATAATCGATGGATACTCTTTTAAATTTCTTCTGTTATTCTGATTTGTAATTTTTCTTAGAAATCAAGTCTAATTAAACAATTATGATCCTATTTAGTTATAAGCAACAAAATCTATCATCATTCTATTCACCTTAAATTTCTTTATGTAATTTCTCCCTTTTAATATAATTAAATTGCCAATCTCCCAAAATTCTGATGTATTTCCTTTAAAATTCCTATATTTTTAGTTCTTGTGCGTATATGTATGTATTTATTGTATGAAAATTTTTATTGAATGAAAAAAATTTGATATAAATGAAAATTTTTTAATACAAAATTTTCATAACGTATACATTAAAAAAAAATTGTAAAGTATTTGAAACCTAATGAACTATTTGAAGAAAATATTGCCCTCACAAAACGGATACAGCTTCACAATATACACAAGCATATACAGAACTGGATCTGAAAAGGGCAACAATTCAAATTTTTTTTTTATTCAATTTAAAAGTCCTTATGTCCATATGTCTTTAACATGATATATACTAATGTCCTCTAATTCGTAATTTTTCGCAAAACTTTGGCTCGTTTAAAATTAAAATTATGAATTTTTGAGCTTTGCACAAAATTCAGTCTAATAACAATCTGTCCTACAGTAAAGTCTTTTGTCCGAGAACGCAAATTGTAAATCCGTAAGTTTTTATCGTAAACCTTTTTAATAAATTCTCTAATTTTGTCTCGTATCATAGTAAATTCGTCTTGTCGTTCAATAATTAAGTCACTGTCAGCCAAAATATTAAGTTCTCTCAAAAGTTTAGTCTTTCACATGTGTTACCATTGTCTGTCCAAACACTAGTTGGTATGGGGTCCTACCGATGGATTGATGTATACTGTTCCTAAGAGAACAATTAATACTATCAGTATATATATCCCACTCCCGTTGGTCTTTTTTATGTAAGAACGCAAACTTCATTAATGCAATGATTAACTCTTTCGCTTGCGTTCGCCTGTGGACTATATCCAGCTGTTAGCATATGCTGTACCCCGTATTTTGTTAAAAATCTTTCAAAATCTTTGGATTTAAATTTCGATACATTGTCTGACACTAAAATTTCTAGAACCCCTTAAAAACAAAAAATTTCACTTCGTAAATAATTAATTATAATTAGAAACAAATTTTCTTAATGGTTTAAGAAAAGTAAATTTTGAAAAATGGTCTAGTACAATTAGTAGTACTATATGTCCTTTTTTTCGTCCGTGGAAAAGGTCCAAAATATTTGTATATATTAGAAGTTTTACTAAGTTTACAATTTAGAATATAGTCCCTTACGTCGGTTACTAGTCGAGGCCAATAAAAGTACCGTCTAATTCTTTCTACAGTCTTAGCGATAGTGTGTCATATGCCGAATATATTACGTCTCGTCTTAATTCTGTCGGCACTAATAATTTCCACAAATTTGATTCATCTGTTCCTCCATATGAGAATTCAATCCTTTTATAAATATAACCATCCACAATTTTGAAGTTAGGCAACTCTGAATTTTGTGTGTCATCTTTTAATTTTGAATATTCGTCACTACTAAATGCATCCGAGTCCAGGTCTATTGCTGGTAATGTCTCCAACTCAATAGAACTCAAAAAGTCTTCGCCTTTATGAACTCTTGAAAGTGCATCTGGAACAACGTTTTCTCTACCACTTCGGTGCTCGATCGTAAAGCTTTAAAGACTAAAGAGCTAGCCGACCATAGAGATCACGCTGACCCATAAGCCACTTTAAACTGGCGTGATCAGTCACGACTTTAAATTCTAACCCCTCAGTGTAAGGGACGAAACTTTTTGATTGCCATTTCTACAGTCAAGCATTCTAATTCAGTAATTGTGTAGTTTCTTTGAGCTCTATTGAGTTTGTGAGACATATAAGCAATTGGTCTCACTGTGCCGTCCTCGTCTTTCTGCGCCAGTACTGTACCCACTCCATAAGTGCTAGCATCACACAGTAATATAAAAGGTACAGTATAATCTGGGTGGATGAGTAAAGGAGCAGAAGTCAGTTTTGTCTTAAGTTCCTCAAAAACTGCTTGAGCTTGTTCCGTTCAAAAAGTCTTCTTTTTCGTCAATAGTTCAGTCAGCGGATATGTTAATGTTGAATAGTCCTGTATAAAACTCCTGTACCAGCCAGTCATACATAAAAATCGTCTTAAATGTTTTATTGTCTTTGGTGTAGGGAAGTCCTGTATTGCTTTAATTTTGTTTTCATCCTGCAACGTTCCGTTGCCTACAACGTAACCTAAATATTTCACACGGGATAACGCAAAGCTACTTTTCGTAACGTTGATTGTCAAACCTGCTTTACGAATATATGTTGCTACTTCCATCAAGTGTCAAATGTTCGTCAAAGATCTGCGACACAACAAGTAGGTTGTCTAAATATACAAAAACGTGAGTCTTCAAATTATAGGGAATAATCATGTCCATTAGTCGGCACAACGATTGCGGTGCATTACACAGTCCAAACGGCATTCCTGTATATTGATTCAATGGCCGATTATTGACTGTGTCTTAGGTTTCGACTCTTCGTCCAGTTTGATTTGCCAAAAGGCATCTTTCAAGTCCATTTTCGAAATGCAGTGAACTGGAGGAAGTCTCGATAAAATTCCGTCAATGTTCGGTATTGGGTATGCGTCCTTAACTGTCACGGAATTTAATTTACGACTCTCTAAACACATTCTTATTTTTCCAGGTTTGACTGCAGTCGGGGATGACCAAGGAGAGTGTGGAGCCTCCTCTATAACTCCCAAAGATAACATACGCTCTAATTCACAACTTATTTGTTTTTCTACCAATGGGGCAATTGGGTAGTAGCGTTGTTTAATAGGCTTTGCACCGATCGATGCTGTGAGTTATTAATTTAGTACAGCCTAAACCATCTATATCAGAATATATTAGAATTGTAATAATTTGATCAAGTCGTCGTTTCTGTTCAAAAGTCAGTTTCAGTTTGTCCGAGTCTGGTTCGAGACAGTCAATTTTACCAATAACCGGTAAAGAAATTTTGAGTCCGAAATCTTCCCAAAAGTCAAAATCGCAAATTAAGTAATGTCTTATTGAAGGAACCACTAAAAATTCAAAATGATTCTTTTGGCCTTGAAAAGTAATGTCTAAAGTCGCTGTTCCTATTACGTTCTGTCGTTGTCCGTCTGCAGTAAGCACGTTACCTAAACATTTTCTAAAATCAGATCTACTTTGAATTTCTATTGCTAAATTCGCTCCAATTACGCTCTTATTGAGAAATAATTGGGAAAATTAAACAATTTTTGAACATTTTAATTTTGCGATTAAAATCTCTAATCCTTTTGGAAGATCTACTAATTTTATTGTCTCCCAAAATCCTTTCACGAGCTTTCTTATATTCAGCTAAACGGAATGTCTTAATAATATTGTCCAAATCAACGTACGAAGTTTTTTGTCCATCAATATTGGATGTCCTTAATGAGTCCGTCGAACATCCTTCTGTCCGTTTCGCGAAATTTTTGTAGAATACTTACTACAATTTGGCTTATATATATCTTTGGCACCATATCCGTAACAAAAGATACGTCTATGTTCCAAGCAATCAAAATAAGTATGTCCCTATTTGTCACAGTTACAACATTTTATATTGTGTTGTAGTACACAAATATCTCCTGTCACACAATTCCTGTCAACATCAATTCCTCAAATTCGCCCTTTATTTATTTTTCAAGATTCTGTCTGGAGATCTTTCATAAACTTCTCATGCTTTCTAACTTCCCGACGAAGTTGAGAAACATTAGAAATATCTAAGTGCAGAAGTTCATGACGAACTTCTGACTTTAAATTTCTGATGAGGGTTTCACACGTCTCGGTCTGAAATTTTCATTGTATTTCTGTTTACGTCGTCGTATGTCATCAAGGATATCAAAGTCAGTGTAATTCTCCTTGTATTGGTTGCGTAAAGCTGTTGTTAAAGAATGCCAGTCAATGTCAATTGTTTGCCTGTGGTATCTCCAATACCATGCATGCTTACACAATATATCAAAATCTCCTCGAAGATTGTTTGTTGTCAACATGTTGACATGGTAAATGAATTCGTCCACAGTCATTTGGTTATTATTCAAGTTGTTACGGCTAGGATTTGATGAAATATTAGGGTTATTTCTAGTAGAAATATTTGCAAAATTATTCTCAAACCTATTTGGATTTCTATTAGATGGAATATTTATATTTTGCACCATTGTGGTCAATTCATTTGAAATAAAACTCATCATTTCATTACGAAACGATCCTAAAGATTCCGCTACTATTTGTCTAATTTGAGTATCATCGTTACGATTACTGTCCGAGTTACAGTTCTAAATTGATTGTCCAGTTCTTTTCCTACCTGTTCGAGGTTGAGTCACCTGATTTGCATTAACATATGTTGAATCCATATCCACCATAAATCTAACATTAGTAGGCTCTTCTATATTTAATAAATTGTCTCTACTACGTGTTAACGGCATATTAAAATTTACTAGCAATCAATCAATCAAGAATTTACATTTTGCTACTAGGTTAAATCATAGGAATCAAATAAAAAAAATATTGACTTAAATTCAAACCAAAAAAAATAAAAGAAACTTAAAACTTTCCAAAGAGTAAGTTATTGACTAAAACTTCAATTAACAAAATCCCATTGAAAAACCCTAAAATATATGATGTTAGTTATCGAATAGTTATTCAAATAAAAAATTCCGATCATTTTAAAAACTAAGCAAAAATTTTGAATAGAAGTAAAAGGAGCAAAAAAAGAAGTAAAAGTTATGTATGATATTCCACAGTGGGCCAGAATCGAAATTTTTTGGAAATAAATCTGTAACTTCTGATCGGCTGGTTGGATTTTCATGAAATTTGGTATAGGCGTAGTGGAGGAGTGTACAATGTTAAGTTTAGTTTGGAAGGGGAGCACAACAAACCCCTCAGGGGCGGAGCTAAGGGTACCTCTGACATAAAAAATTTTCTACCCCTTGAAAAATTTTTGTTTCTCGTCTGATTTCAAATATTTTTATACATTGTTGTAGGCCCTGATAATAACCATAAAAAACATGCTTACAAGTATTTCCGACCGATTTTATTAGTTTTTTTCCCTATCTAGTTAAAGAACAAAATTATCTATTGAATAAAAAAAAATTGAAGTCGATATCTTTACCGAATCCAAAAATAAATGATTTTGAATTTGAAAATTGCAAAAAAGACGACTTTTTATGTTTTTTTTTAGCCGAAAAAGAATATATATATACTCTTTTTTATCTAAAATAAAATTTTCTTTAGCAACATATAATAATTTTACACTTTTCTGAAAGGCAACTTCACAGAGATGACTTTAAGATAAAAAACAAGCCTAATAACTCAATTTGTCACTGTACACACCCTCCCGAATTCGGCCCATTTTATATGAAAGTTTTGACTTTAGACCATTTTTTCTCAAATCCCAAAGCACGAATCGACAAGCGGAATATATTTTAAGAATCCTCAATATATTGTTAAAAATTTGAAATCAAAATCTACGGGCCTTCGGAAAAATGTGGATTCTATAGCCATAAATGTACAAAATTCCATTTTTGGGAATTTTGATTAGTTTTTTGGAAATTCAGGAAAACCCTACCCCTGATTGAAATTTGGTTAACGCGCTTTTATTTACATTATTAAGATCCACATTTCTTGCAAATTTCATTAAGATATCTTTATAAACAAATATGTTATTACAATTAAAAAATTTTTATTTTCTCCAAAAACCCCAAATTGGGCCTTTTGTTTGGTTTATTTCTAAATAGCGAAAGAAATTTTAAAAATATGTATTCCAAATTAAGCTTATCCTTTAGCATATATAATTTCCGATCTTTTGCAAAAAGATTCAAGTCAATATCATGCCTCATTTCAGAAATATGCGCGTTTTAACTTTTATAATTCCAATTTATTGTATATATGACTATATTTTTACAAGCTTGCAACTTTTGCATTTAGCTTTGCGTGAATAATTACTTAGAAAATTATGAATATTTCTGTATACTTTTAATAATATCTGTACACAAAATATTTTTATATTTTTTTTTTACTCACTTGCTCAGTGAGTAATGCAGCATTTGTTGAAAAAGCTCTTTTGCCACAAACGTAACAAAATAAATTGATATTTTCTGGACAATTTGCACTCATTTCGGTTTTATACTTTTATTAATTTTTCGTCACGTTAAAAAAACCGTACTTTACGCGTTCGGAGACACTTGTTGAATGACAAAAATCGATCAGTGAACATCAATAAGGGTGGCTATAAACCTGATTCGTGTGCGTTTTAAATTTTTCGAAACGTTCTAAAACATGACCACTCACAAATGTGGGTGCAATTTGTGTAAAAAAATCATGCAGGTAGCCAAAGGAAAAAACCCAAATAATTAAAAAAGTGCACTTTCCTTTTTTTCCTTTTAATTGTCCATGCACATTTATGACCGTTTTTTAGTTCGTTACCGCTACCATAAAAATCAAATAACCTTTTGTTTATTACTTTTTTTTTTAATTCTGACAATCATAAAAAAAGTCATCAATGTTTTTTCCAAGGAATTTTGAGCATATCTCGAGCAAATTTTTGAAATTCATACCTTCACTTAATTGTGAATAAAAGCGAAACGCGTCCATCGATTTTCATGATCTATGTCTCATTTTATTTAAAGGTTATGTGACTTTACGTGAAAGTAATAGGACTTGACACTTTTTTTTACCGTTTTGGATTTTTTATGAATTACAAAAAAAAAAAAACAATTTTTTAGGCAAAAAAATAGTTTTTTTCTTCATACATTTATTTATAACTGCGAAACTGTTGCTTATGTAGCGAAACGTTGTATGAACAAATTAAAGGAATCGTAATTCTTAATTTTTTTTAAATTTGTTTCAGCAAAATCGGACTGGTGGTTCTCGAGTTATGTCAAAAAAAAAGACCACAAAAGGTCGCAATTACCCCTATATGATAGTTACTAACTTCAAATCGATATATCTCGATTCCTAGACGTGACCCAGCGAAACGCCGGGACACGTATAACTTCTTTTTTACCGATATAACTTTCCCCGGTAGTTTGAACCCTTCCCGATCACTTACCCCTACCATTTGTCGCACAGTGTAAAAGAGGATTATTTTTTGTACGAAGAAGTAAAATTAAAATAAATGAAGTCCTTACAACATGGATTTTGCCAAACTATAATGTAAAAATTTACCATTTCAAAGTGAAGTAAAGAAAATCAACGAATCAATTGATTATTCATACATTTATTAGTTATTTAAGTAAGTGTATTACTTACTTCACTTCAGAAAAGTAATTTTTCACATTATAGTTTGGCAAAATTCCGGTTATAAGGACTTTATTTATTTTAATTACCTACCAGAAAAAAAGTGTATTGTATAGTGATGCAAATCGAAATTATAGCGACGCAAATCGAAATTTTGAAATTTCAAACAGCGACGCAAATTGAAACAACGCAAATCAAAACTACGCAATTCAAGTCCTGAGTATAGTAGCTTGTAAATTTGAAAAAACAGCATCAGTTAATAGTGGAAAAAGTATTGATTATTGATAACTTCTGAACTAACACTAATGTTTAGAATTAGATGGGTATACAAATGGAAGGTCAATAAAGTTTTCAGCACAGTTGATAGATAAATTTTAATTTGCTTTATTTTATAACATATAAATATTATTAAAACACTTTGTTTTAATGAAAAAATTAATTGTTGTTTAAAAATGAGAAACACTTTGTTTTTTAAAAGTTTATTTTCGCGTTTTTATAACATGTTTTTTTTGTTTTTTACAACATATTTAATGCGCATAAAACACTTTTTTAGAGCATATTTGTGGCTTTCCTATATATTATTAATTATTAAATAAAAGAATTTCTTATTTTTTAAATGCTTCTTCTATTCAAATATTTCAGATGTCAGTTTAGCGTTTTATACTAATTATTTATATATATATTTTTATTTTATTTTTTTACAAGAACTGACGTTTTTGTTATGCATTTATTAATATAAATAAAAATAAATACTTATTACTTTTACAAAAATAAATTCTTATTGTTTTATATATATATTTAAATCATTTAGTTATTTCTAATATTAAATACATTTTTTATAGAATAAATATTATTAACTTTTCAAGTTTCTTGTTCTATTTTTAATGATAGTAAATAGTCGTTTATATATTAATGAATTATTCACTAAAACAATTTATAGAAAAATATATGCATATAACCACAAGTTATATTATGTATTAGTTGAATAAAATAATACAATAATATATAAACGTAATTTTTTAAAATTAACAAAATTTTGTCAAATGGAATAAAATTCAGTAGTTAAAATGAATAAAAATTCAATTTGAAGAAAAATATTAGTTAATTTGAATAAATTGTTTATTCAATTCAACTAAAATGTAGTAGAATTAAACAAAATAATGTAGTTAAATTGAATAAAAACTATTCAATATGAAGAAAAAAAATTAGTTAATTTGAATATTTTATTCATTTGACTAAAAATTTGTCAAATTAACTCATTTTCGAAAAATTAGCTAAAATTTCTGTTGAATTGACCAATGATTTTATTTGTGGATATTTAATCTTTTTTTCAATTCTACACCCCTTTTATCCATATTTACCCTTCAGCACGGGTGTAAAGGGTATATGTAAGTTTGTCAAACTGTTTTTAATTTCTACAATATTAATCTGACCCCAAAAGTATATACTTTCTGGATCCTTATTGATAGGGAAGTATATATAACGATGTCCGTCTTTCGGTCAGTCTATTGAAATCATTTTTTAGAAAGCCCCAGTTATCGGATATATGTGTTTTATACATCAAATTGTAGGGAATATTCGTTAGAATGACACTAGTAGAAATCAACAAAATCGCACCATTAATGGCCGAGATATCGCCAAAAAACCGAAAAGACCTCTAAAAACGATTTTGTTTTCGACTTTTCTAAGCCCCTATATAAGAGACTTCGTTTTTGCACAGAAAATTCGGTATCTTTGGTAAAAATCTGAAAAAATTATTAAAAATATACATACACTAACATATATAAAAAACATTGCAATGATTTAGTATTGTTGCTTTTTGTAGTTGTTTATTGTATATAGATGCACAATCACTTTTTATGTGTGTTTTGCAATGACTCAATGTTGATGTCATGAAAACAAAATTAAAGCAATACAGGACTTCCCTACACCAAAGACAATAAAACATTTAAGACGATTTTTATGTATGACTGGCTGGTACAGGAGTTTTATACAGGACTATTCAACATTAACATATCCGCTGACTGAACTATTGACGAAAAAGAAGACTTTTTGAACGGAACAAGCTCAAGCAGTTTTTGAGGAACTTAAGACAACGTAGAATTAGCAATGTCGCTAGGAGAGCCAAGAGATAATAACGAGCTATAAAGAGCAGAAACATTATCAACGAGACTACATAATTGTGCACTATTGTATTTGGATATGGCTGGTAGTTCAAAAAGTGTGGTTATGTTTTCCATAAAAATGAGCGAGTTATTTTCGTAACGATTTTTGAGCCTTTCTATTGCTTTAGGGTAATTTTCATTTGTAATTTGGAAAGCCTTGACCGTTTCCAGTGCTTGGCCATGAAGGCAGTTGAGCAAATGATTAAATTTTTCAATATTCGATAGGCCATATTCACGATCAATAACTTGATTAAATGACGTTATAAAATTTTTGTACTCACTGCACTTACCACTAAATGTGGGCAATTTGAGCTGAGGCAATTTATGGTTGGCAACAGGGAAACAAATTGTAGAATCCGACATCGTTGTGTTATGAACATCCTCACCAAGCTGCGTTTGTATATTCATTTTAGCTGCGATGTATAAATCTTCAATTTCGGGCCTACCGTTGTCGTCTGGGTCATATTTTTCAATTTGGGTTTGATACGTTAATATTTGTTTAAAATATGACTCCAAAATCCCCAATCGGCACTTTAATTCAGCTGAGGAGAGTGTCCTGCCTTCACCCCTTCCATTGGCTTCAATTTGGTTCTTAATACGGGTAATACTTTTCTTCGTATTAGCCCGTTGCTGCTTCATTTCTTCCATCGACATCGTATTTTTTTTTTTTTTTACACGAACCACAAAAGCACAATTTCTTTTATGAAAAATGAACCACAAAATGTACAAATAAATTTTTATTGCAAAATGGCGACACAATATTTGTTTTTTTTTTAAGCACTGCACACGTTTGGTTAACGAAAACGATTTCCAACGAAAAGTCTTTAGAATTTTCCACGGACCGCACAACGAAAAAATTAAGAAAAAAATTTAATTTACTCGTGCCCCACGTTGGGCGCCAAAATGTACGATAAGGAGTTTTTTCCTTACCGGCAGCAATATAGAGCAAATCAGTTTTTTGACTTGTTATCTATATTGCCACTGAAATGTTCGTTGGGCCGAGTAATGTTAAAATAATTTACTTTACCAAAAGGAATTGCGACCGTGAACCGCGAAATAAAAAACAAGAGGAGATGTTGCCTCTTTGATTTCAACTAGAACAATAAATTCTTTATTTACAAAATTCTTTAACTAACTAAACATACGATCATAATAACTAAATGAATAAGGGCTACTGTGTTGTTGTTGCTATTCTATGTTGAGAGACAAATAAAAGAAATTCACCACTAGTAATGTACATATGTGCAAAAAAACAAAACAATAAATAAAATATGTACCGGAATTTTTGTTTACAACAACACATTATGAGATGGTAATACAAAACAAAATAAGAAATAAAATATAACCTAACGGTTAATAACCAAAATAAGTTATAGTGGACCATAGAAACAAAATTTACATCAAATTACAGTGGGATATGAATAATTTAAATACAATAAAAAAATGCAAAATACAATAGAAATAAATATAAAATAAAACAATAAGTATTATCACCTAACACATCCTAAGATATCAAACAACAATAAACTTAAAATTTTCATCGCTGCTTCCCGATCTATAATGTTTTACGGTGCTCAAATATTTACGGAGTCAAAAGTTATAAGCATTTAAATTTAGACTTAAAAAAATAGATTTTTTTTTATCAAAAAGTGGTCGCATTCTTTTTCTGTTACAAATTTTCTTAAGTAACATATACAGTTTTTATTTTCTGAAAGATAACCAAATAAAAAATATTCTGAAGGACAAATTTTTAAAAAAATTGATTCCTGCGAGAACAGGGTTTCCTATTTTCCTATATTTTTTCAACAAATTTCCAATTTTCGCTTTAATTTCTCAAATCGCAAAGCTGGAATCAGAAAATTTTAATATTTTTTATAACACCTAATATGTTTTAATTTTTTTGGCAATAGAAATTTTTGCTCTCCGATATCTGTTGGAAAGATATAGACAAAAAAGTAAAAAAAACATTTTTAAAATTTTTGAAGATTTTTTGGAAATTGTATATTTCTGTTGACAAATCTAAAAATGTGAATAACACTTGAAATTAAACACCAAAAAATCTACTCATTTTATTCAAAACTATCCACTAACAAAAATTTCATCGCATAATTAAAAATGATTAATATACACAAAATCTCAAAAGCAAACCTTTTGAGATATCTTTTCGCAAAAAACTTTCAAAATTTCCAAAAATTATTTTTTTTTTTTACTTTTTTGCTAAATCTCAACCGATATCGAAGGGCAAAATTTATATTTTCAAAAAATTAAAAACATATTGAATAATATAATAATAAAAATTGGAAATTTGTTGAAAAAATAGGTTAAATTTAGGAAATCCGGGTTCTGGATCCATTTTTTGAAATTGGTTTTCCTTCAGAATATTTTTTTATCGAGTTATCTTTCAGAGAAATTCTATATAACAGAAAATTTGTATATAACAGAAAAAGAATGCGAACACTTTTTATTAACAAAAAAAAAAAAAATCTACTTTTTTCAAAATTCAAATTTAAATGCTTATAGCTTTTAACTCCGTAAATATTTTTTTTAAAATTCTTTCTTTACACTATTTTGCTATTCCTTTGTAATAAAATAAAAATCGACCCGCTATAACGGAAAAAGTTCACCAAGGTACGTTAAAAAGTAAAAATTTTAATCTTTGAAACCCTATATCTCGTGAACTAAAAGAGATATGATATGCACATGTTTTTTGTAGATCTCGATCAGTAGAATCCTCTCATATAAAAATTTTTCAATATCGATTCAGAATCAGGATCGTTTTTAAAAATATTCATACCCAAATTGTCCAAATTTGGGAACCTGTAAACCCGCTCCCGGTAGGTCTATATGGTCAAATCTCAAAACTTATACTCGCCTGCACCTCTGCTATCACTTTGAGAAATTTCATTGAAATCTGACAAGTCATTCCGAAATTACATAATTATTACCATTTTATTTTTTTGGATCGCACACTGTGCGCCAGTTTAACCACTACTTCAGATTTTGGGAGAACCCAAAATGAATGGAGACTCGCCTTCTTTTTTCTTGACCATAATTATTTCGCCCGTCTAGACCATTAAGGATAAATTTTGCTCTCAATAAAGTTAGTAGATTGGTCTTTAAAAGGATTCTCGAATCTTCATATTCTGTAGGTGGATCTCCAACACATGTGAGATCTTTCTATGCCGAATTCTTGGTTAATCGGCATTTCCTACCACTCGAATGAATTTTTTATGTTGGAGTAATTTTTAATTGGAGTATTGTCTTCTAATACTTATTTATTATTATTTATTATTACTTATGTTTCGTCAAAAGCGCGCTTTAGTCGCCAAAATTCATCTGAAAAATCACTTAAAAATTCGCAAATTAATAATTTCTTTGATTGGCAAGCATGGTTTTCGGATCAAAACTAAATTTGGAATATCTGAGCAATATTATTGCATTGGATTTATCGAGAAAACTATACATTTGAAAGAGTATTCCATCTAAAAGGAGCAGTAATTAATACGAAGATTTCCGTCAGCGTATAACTGAGAATAAAATATTTCAAACAAGTTAAATTTAAACTTGTCAAAGCCATTATCAATTAATATAATTTTAGAATATACTTTATTTTGACTGATTTAACATACATCCAAATTTCATTATTCTATGATTTTCACATCTTCTGAAATTTGGGGAAATAGAGTGCATTTATAGTTGTGACTAGGGTTTCCCGGGAAATGGGAGTGAAAATTCAATTCCTGGGAATTCCCGGGAAATGGGAGTGAAAATTCAATCCCTGGGAATTCCCGGAAAATTTTTGATATTTAAAAACTTAAATTATAAGAAAAAAGCATTGATTTCTTATAAAAATATCAAAAAACAATATAAATCATAATTATTTAATAAATACATTATATTAAAATTTAATAGAACAAAATGTAAATTAAATTAAATTTAAGCAAGTTAAAGTTAAATTAAAGTTGTTTTAATAAAAAATTAAACTGTAAAATTTAAATTTTTGGTAGAATTATATTTAGTTAAAATGGATAGAATTAAGTTTGTGTAAATTAAAATTTAAAGTAGATTTAACTCAAATTAAGAAAATTAGGTTGAAATTTATATCAGGTTTTGAGAGATGAAATAAGTTTAAGACTGAAAAGTGTTATTTATGTTAATTAAGTAGATTTAAGATGCAATTTAGGGTTTAGGATTAACGTAGATAAATAGAAGTTGAACTAGTTTCAGTTAATCACTTCCTGATGTAAGCGTTTTAACAAAATTTAGCAAATTTCTTGAATTTTCTTAAACTGCAGAATTTGATATTGCAGAATTATAATCGATGGATACTCTTTTAAATTTCTTCTGTTATTCTGATTTGTAATTTGTCATAGAAATCAAGTCTAATTAAACAATTATGATCCTATTTAGTTATAAGCAACAAAATCTATCATCATTCTATTCACCTTAAATTTCTTTATGTAATTTCTCCCTTTTAATATAATTAAATTGCCAATCTCCCAAAATTCTGATGTATTTCCTTTAAAATTCCTATATTTTTAGTTCTTGTGCGTATATGTATGTATTTATTGTATGAAAATTTTTATTGAATGAAAAAAATTTGATATAAATGAAAATTTTTTAATACAAAATTTTCATAACGTATACATTAAAAAAAATTGTAAAGTATTTGAAACCTAATGAACTATTTGAAGAAAATATTGCCCTCACAAAACGGATACAGCTTCACAATATGCACAAGCATATACAGAACTGGATCTGAAAAGGGCAACAATTCAAATTTTTTTTTTATTCAATTTAAAAGTCCTTATGTCCATATGTCTTTAACATGATATATACCAATGTCCTCTAATTCGTAATTTTTCGCAAAACTTTGGCTCGTTTAAAATTAAAATTATGAATTTTTGAGCTTTGCACAAAATTCAGTCTAATAACAATCTGTCCTACAGTAAAGTCTTTTGTCCGAGAACGCAAATTGTAAATCCGTAAGTTTTTATCGTAAACCTTTTTAATAAATTCTCTAATTTTGTCTCGTATCATAGTAAATTCGTCTTGTCGTTCAATAATTAAGTCACTGTCAGCCAAAATATTAAGTTCTCTCAAAAGTTTAGTCTTTCACATGTGTTACCATTGTCTGTCCAAACACTAGTTGGTATGGGGTCCTACCGATGGATTGATGTATACTGTTCCTAAGAGAACAATTAATACTATCAGTATATATATCCCACTCCCGTTGGTCTTTTTTATGTAAGAACGCAAACTTCATTAATGCAATGATTAACTCTTTCGCTTGCGTTCGCCTGTGGACTATATCCAGCTGTTAGCATATGCTGTACCCCGTATTTTGTTAAAAATCTTTCAAAATCTTTGGATTTAAATTTCGATACATTGTCTGACACTAAAATTTCTAGAACCCCTTAAAAACAAAAAATTTCATTTCGTAAATAATTAATTATAATTAGAAACAAATTTTCTTAATGGTTTAAGAAAAGTAAATTTTGAAAAATGGTCTAGTGCAATTAGTAGTACTATATGTCCTTTTTTTCGTCCGTGGAAAAGGTCCAAAATATTTGTATATATTAGAAGTTTTACTAAGTTTACAATTTAGAATATAGTCCCTTACGTCGGTTACTAGTCGAGGCCAATAAAAGTACCGTCTAATTCTTTCTACAGTCTTAGCGATAGTGTGTCATATGCCGAATATATTACGTCTCGTCTTAATTCTGTCGGCACTAATAATTTCCACAAATTTGATTCATCTGTTCCTCCATATGAGAATTCAATCCTTTTATAAATATAACCATCCACAATTTTGAAGTTAGGCAACTCTGAATTTTGTGTGTCATCTTTTAATTTTGAATACTCGTCACTACTAAATGCATCCGAGTCCAGGTCTATTGCTGGTAATGTCTCCAACTCAATAGAAATCAAAAAGTCTTCGCCTTTATGAACTCTTGAAAGTGCATCTGGAACAACGTTTTCTCTACCACTTCGGTGCTCGATCGTAAAGCTTTAAAGACTAAAGAGCTAGCCGACCATAGAGATCACGCTGACCCATAAGCCACTTTAAACTGGCGTGATCAGTCACGACTTTAAATTCTAACCCCTCAGTGTAAGGGGCGAAACTTTTTGATTGCCATTTCTACAGTCAAGCATTCTAATTCAGTAATTGTGTAGTTTCTTTGAGCTCTATTGAGTTTGTGAGACATATAAGCAATTGGTCTCACTGTGCCGTCCTCGTCTTTCTGCGCCAGTACTGTACCCACTCCATAAGTGCTAGCATCACACAGTAATATAAAAGGTACAGTATAATCTGGGTGGATGAGTAAAGGAGCAGAAGTCAGTTTTGTCTTAAGTTCCTCAAAAACTGCTTGAGCTTGTTCCGTTCAAAAAGTCTTCTTTTTCGTCAATAGTTCAGTCAGCGGATATGTTAATGTTGAATAGTCCTGTATAAAACTCCTGTACCAGCCAGTCATACATAAAAATCGTCTTAAATGTTTTATTGTCTTTGGTGTAGGGAAGTCCTGTATTGCTTTAATTTTGTTTTCATCCTGCAACGTTCCGTTGCCTACAACGTAACCTAAATATTTCACACGGGATAACGCAAAGCTACTTTTCGTAACGTTAATTGTCAAACCTGCTTTATGAATATATGTTGCTACTTCCATCAAGTGTCAAATGTTCGTCAAAGATCTGCGACACAACAAGTAGGTTGTCTAAATATACAAAAACGTGAGTCTTCAAATTATAGGGAATAATCATGTCCATTAGTCGGCACAACGATTGCGGTGCATTACACAGTCCAAACGGCATTCCTGTATATTGATTCAATGGCCGATTATTGACTGTGTCTTAGGTTTCGACTCTTCGTCCAGTTTGATTTGCCAAAAGGCATCTTTCAAGTCCATTTTCGAAATGCAGTGAACTGGAGGAAGTCTCGATAAAATTCCGTCAATGTTCGGTATTGGGTATGCGTCCTTAACTGTCACGGAATTTAATTTACGACTGTCTAAACACATTCTTATTTTTCCAGGTTTGACTGCAGTCGGGGATGACCAAGGAGAGTGTGGAGCCTCCTCTATAACTCCCAAAGATAACATACGCTCTAATTCACAACTTATTTGTTTTTCTACCAATGGGGCAATTGGGTAGTAGCGTTGTTTAATAGGCTTTGCACCGATCGATGCTGTGAGTTATTAATTTAGTACAGCCTAAACCATCTATATCAGAATATATTAGAATTGTAATAATTTGGTCAAGTCGTCGTTTCTGTTCAAAAGTCAGTTTCAGTTTGTCCGAGTCTGGTTCGAGACAGTCAATTTTACCAATAACCGGTAAAGAAATTTTGAGTCCGAAATCTTCCCAAAAGTCAAAATCGCAAATTAAGTAATGTCTTATTGAAGGAACCACTAAAAATTCAAAATGATTCTTTTGGCCTTGAAAAGTAATGTCTAAAGTCGCTGTTCCTATTACGTTCTGTCGTTGTCCGTCTGCAGTAAGCACGTTACCTAAACATTTTCTAAAATCAGATCTACTTTGAATTTCTATTGCTAAATTCGCTCCAATTACGCTCTTATTGAGAAATAATTGGGAAAATTAAACAATTTTTGAACATTTTAATTTTGCGATTAAAATCTCTAATCCTTTTGGAAGATCTACTAATTTTATTGTCTCCCAAAATCCTTTCACGAGCTTTCTTATATTCAGCTAAACGGAATGTCTTAATAATATTGTCCAAATCAACGTACGAAGTTTTTTGTCCATCAATATTGGATGTCCTTAATGAGTCCGTCGAACATCCTTCTGTCCGTTTCGCGAAATTTTTGTAGAATACTTACTACAATTTGGTTTATATATATCTTTGGCACCATATCCGTAACAAAAGATACGTCTATGTTCCAAGCAATCAAAATAAGTATGTCCCTATTTGTCACAGTTACAACATTTTATATTGTGTTGTAGTACACAAATATCTCCTGTCACACAATTCCTGTCAACATCAATTCCTCAAATTCGCCCTTTATTTATTTTTCAAGATTCTGTCTGGAGATCTTTCATAAACTTCTCATGCTTTCTAACTTCCCGACGAAGTTGAGAAACATTAGAAATATCTAAGTGCAGAAGTTCATGACGAACTTCTGACTTTAAATTTCTGATGAGGGTTTCACACGTCTCGGTCTGAAATTTTCATTGTATTTCTGTTTACGTCGTCGTATGTCATCAAGGATATCAAAGTCAGTGTAATTCTCCTTGTATTGGTTGCGTAAAGCTGTTGTTAAAGAATGCCAGTCAATGTCAATTGTTTGCCTGTGGTATCTCCAATACCATGCATGCTTACACAATATATCAAAATCTCCTCGAAGATTGTTTATTGTCAACATGTTGACATGGTAAATGAATTCGTCCACAGTCATTTGGTTATTATTCAAGTTGTTACGGCTAGGATTTGATGAAATATTAGGGTTATTTCTAGTAGAAATATTTGCAAAATTATTCTCAAACCTATTTGGATTTCTATTAGATGGAATATTTATATTTTGCACCATTGTGGTCAATTCATTTGAAATAAAACTCATCATTTCATTACGAAACGATCCTAAAGATTCCGCTACTATTTGTCTAATTTGAGTATCATCGTTACGATTACTGTCCGAGTTACAGTTCTAAATTGATTGTCCAGTTCTTTTCCTACCTGTTCGAGGTTGAGTCACCTGATTTGCATTAACATATGTTGAATCCATATCCACCATAAATCTAACATTAGTAGGCTCTTCTATATTTAATAAATTGTCTCTACTACGTGTTAACGGCATATTAAAATTTACTAGCAATCAATCAATCAAGAATTTACATTTTGCTACTAGGTTAAATCATAGGAATCAAATAAAAAAAATATTGACTTAAATTCAAACCAAAAAAAAAAATAAAAGAAACTTAAAACTTTCCAAAGAGTAAGTTATTGACTAAAACTTCAATTAACAAAATCCCATTGAAAAACCCTAAAATATATGATGTTAGTTATCGAATAGTTATTCAAATAAAAAATTCCGATCATTTTAAAAACTAAGCAAAAATTTTGAATAGAAGTAAAAGGAGCAAAAAAAGAAGTAAAAGTTATGTATGATATTCCACAGTGGGCCAGAATCGAAATTTTTTGGAAATAAATCTGTAACTTCTGATCGGCTGGTTGGATTTTCATGAAATTTGGTATAGGCGTAGTGGAGGAGTGTACAATGTTAAGTTTAGTTTGGAAGGGGAGCACAACAAACCCCTCAGGGGCGGAGCTAAGGGTACCTCTGACATAAAAAATTTTCTACCCCTTGAAAAATTTTTGTTTCTCGTCTGATTTCAAATATTTTTATACATTGTTGTAGGCCCTGATAATAACCATAAAAAACATGCTTACAAGTATTTCCGACCGATTTTATTAGTTTTTTTCCCTATCTAGTTAAAGAACAAAATTATCTATTGAATAAAAAAAAAATTGAAGTCGATATCTTTACCGAATCCAAAAATAAATGATTTTGAATTTGAAAATTGCAAAAAAGACGACTTTTTATGTTTTTTTTTTTAGCCGAAAAAGAATATATATATACTCTTTTTTATCTAAAATAAAATTTTCTTTAGCAACATATAATAATTTTACACTTTTCTGAAAGGCAACTTCACAGAGATGACTTTAAGATAAAAAACAAGCCTAATAACTCAATTTGTCACTGTACACACCCTCCCGAATTCGGCCCATTTTATATGAAAGTTTTGACTTTAGACCATTTTTTCTCAAATCCCAAAGCACGAATCGACAAGCGGAATATATTTTAAGAATCCTCAATATATTGTTAAAAATTTGAAATCAAAATCTACGGGCCTTCGGAAAAATGTGGATTCTATAGCCATAAATGTACAAAATTCCATTTTTGGGAATTTTGATTAGTTTTTTGGAAATTCAGGAAAACCCTACCCCTGATTGAAATTTGGTTAACGCGCTTTTATTTACATTATTAAGATCCACATTTCTTGCAAATTTCATTAAGATATCTTTATAAACAAATATGTTATTACAATTAAAAAATTTGTATTTTCTCCAAAAACCCCAAATTGGGCCTTTTGTTTGGTTTATTTCTAAATAGCGAAAGAAATTTTAAAAATATGTATTCCAAATTAAGCTTATCCTTTAGCATATATAATTTCCGATCTTTTGCAAAAAGATTCAAGTCAATATCATGCCTCATTTCAGAAATATGCGCGTTTTAACTTTTATAATTCCAATTTATTGTATATATGACTATATTTTTACAAGCTTGCAACTTTTGCATTTAGCTTTGCGTGAATAATTACTTAGAAAATTATGAATATTTCTGTATACTTTTAATAATATCTGTACACAAAATATTTTTATATTTTTTTTTTACTCACTTGCTCAGTGAGTAATGCAGCATTTGTTGAAAAAGCTCTTTTGCCACAAACGTAACAAAATAAATTGATATTTTCTGGACAATTTGCACTCATTTCGGTTTTATACTTTTATTAATTTTTCGTCACGTTAAAAAAACCGTACTTTACGCGTTCGGAGACACTTGTTGAATGACAAAAATCGATCAGTGAACATCTATAAGGGTGGCTATAAACCTGATTCGTGTGCGTTTTAAATTTTTCGAAACGTTCTAAAACATGACCACTCACAAATGTGGGTGCAATTTGTGTAAAAAAATCATGCAGGTAGCCAAAGGAAAAAACCCAAATAATTAAAAAAGTGCACTTTCCTTTTTTTCCTTTTAATTGTCCATGCACATTTATGACCGTTTTTTAGTTCGTTACCGCTACCATAAAAATCAAATAACCTTTTGTTTATTACTTTTTTTTTTAATTCTGACAATCATAAAAAAAGTCATCAATGTTTTTTCCAAGGAATTTTGAGCATATCTCGAGCAAATTTTTGAAATTCATACCTTCACTTAATTGTGAATAAAAGCGAAACGCGTCCATCGATTTTCATGATCTATGTCTCATTTTATTTAAAGGTTATGTGACTTTACGTGAAAGTAATAGGACTTGACACTTTTTTTTACCGTTTTGGATTTTTTATGAATTACAAAAAAAAAAACAATTTTTTAGGCAAAAAAATAGTTTTTTTCTTCATACATTTATTTATAACTGCGAAACTGTTGTTTATGTAGCGAAACGTTGTATGAACAAATTAAAGGAATCGTAATTCTTAATTTTTTTTAAATTTGTTTCAGCAAAATCGGACTGGTGGTTCTCGAGTTATGTCAAAAAAAAAAGACCACAAAAGGTCACAATTTCCCCTATATGATAGTTACTAACTTCAAATCGATATATCTCGATTCCTAGACGTGACCCAGCGAAACGCCGGGACACGTATAACTTCTTTTTTACCGATATAACTTTCCCCGGTAGTTTGAACCCTTCCCGATCACTTACCCCTACCATTTGTCGCACAGTGTAAAAGAGGATTATTTTTTGTACGAAGAAGTAAAATTAAAATAAATGAAGTCCTTACAACATGGATTTTGCCAAACTATAATGTAAAAATTTACCATTTCAAAGTGAAGTAAAGAAAATCAACGAATCAATTGATTATTCATACATTTATTAGTTATTTAAGTAAGTGTATTACTTACTTCACTTCAGAAAAGTAATTTTTCACATTATAGTTTGGCAAAATTCCGGTTATAAGGACTTTATTTATTTTAATTACCTACCAGAAAAAAAGTGTATTGTATAGTGATGCAAATCGAAATTATAGCGACGCAAATCGAAATTTTGAAATTTCAAACAGCGACGCAAATTGAAACAACGCAAATCAAAACTACGCAATTCAAGTCCTGAGTATAGTAGCTTGTAAATTTGAAAAAACAGCATCAGTTAATAGTGGAAAAAGTATTGATTATTGATAACTTCTGAACTAACACTAATGTTTAGAATTAGATGGGTATACAAATGGAAGGTCAATAAAGTTTTCAGCACAGTTGATAGATAAATTTTAATTTGCTTTATTTTATAACATATAAATATTATTAAAACACTTTGTTTTAATGAAAAAATTAATTGTTGTTTAAAAATGAGAAACACTTTGTTTTTTAAAAGTTTATTTTCGCGTTTTTATAACATGTTTTTTTTGTTTTTTACAACATATTTAATGCGCATAAAACACTTTTTTAGAGCATATTTGTGGCTTTCCTATATATTATTAATTATTAAATAAAAGAATTTCTTATTTTTTAAATGCTTCTTCTATTCAAATATTTCAGATGTCAGTTTAGCGTTTTATACTAATTATTTATATATATATTTTTATTTTATTTTTTTACAAGAACTGACGTTTTTGTTATGCATTTATTAATATAAATAAAAATAAATACTTATTACTTTTACAAAAATAAATTCTTATTGTTTTATATATATATTTAAATCATTTAGTTATTTCTAATATTAAATACATTTTTTATAGAATAAATATTATTAACTTTTCAAGTTTCTTGTTCTATTTTTAATGATAGTAAATAGTCGTTTATATATTAATGAATTATTCACTAAAACAATTTATAGAAAAATATATGCATATAACCACAAGTTATATTATGTATTAGTTGAATAAAATAATACAATAATATATAAACGTAATTTTTTAAAATTAACAAAATTTTGTCAAATGGAATAAAATTCAGTAGTTAAAATGAATAAAAATTCAATTTGAAGAAAAATATTAGTTAATTTGAATAAATTGTTTATTCAATTCAACTAAAATGTAGTAGAATTAAACAAAATAATGTAGTTAAATTGAATAAAAACTATTCAATATGAAGAAAAAAAATTAGTTAATTTGAATATTTTATTCATTTGACTAAAAATTTGTCAAATTAACTCATTTTCGAAAAATTAGCTAAAATTTCTGTTGAATTGACCAATGATTTTATTTGTGGATATTTAATCTTTTTTTCAATTCTACACCCCTTTTATCCATATTTACCCTTCAGCACGGGTGTAAAGGGTATATGTAAGTTTGTCAAACTGTTTTTAATTTCTACAATATTAATCTGACCCCAAAAGTATATACTTTCTGGATCCTTATTGATAGGGAAGTATATATAACGATGTCCGTCTTTCGGTCGGTCTATTGAAATCATTTTTTAGAAAGCCCCAGTTATCGGATATATGTGTTTTATACATCAAATTGTAGGGAATATTCGTTAGAATGACACTAGTAGAAATCAACAAAATCGCACCATTAATGGCCGAGATATCGCCAAAAAACCGAAAAGACTTCTAAAAACGATTTTGTTTTCGACTTTTCTAAGCCCCTATATAAGAGACTTCGTTTTTGCACAGAAAATTCGGTATCTTTGGTAAAAATCTGAAAAAATTATTAAAAATATACATACACTAACATATATAAAAACATTGCAATGATTTAGTATTGTTGCTTTTTGTAGTTGTTTATTGTATATAGATGCACAATCACTTTTTATGTGTGTTTTGCAATGACTCAATGTTGTTGTTGTTTTTTTTTTTTTTTTTTTGTATAAGCATGTATCTACATACAAATTTATATTTTTAAGGAAGCAACGCTTGTTATGATAGTTTAATTTTGTGTTTATTTTTGTAGTTTGGAAAAAAATTTAGAATATTTTTGTAAGTATAAATGTGAAAATATGAAAGTATATTTTAAAGTGAAAATTTTATTATTTGTCGGTAAGGCAGTGAAGGGTATAAAGGATTCGGCACAGCCGAATATAGCGTTCTAACTTGTTTAGTTTTGTGTAGTATCAGGATAATAGAGCTTTCCAATGGTACTTTAAAACCCAATATATGTTGAAAATTTCCCAAAATATATATAATTTAGTGTTTAAGTAAATGTAATAATTATTTTAATGGATATTCCAGGTGACATCTATTATATTTTGAAGTTAATTTTCTTATAACGAAAATTTTGATAATGCTATTGAAAGAAATACATAATTTTAGAGGTGTTTTTTTAGTGCACGAAAATGAAAATATTCCGACGTAATATTTTGGGAATAACATAAGAAGAGTCTGTACTTAACCCTATTGGGTCATTGGGCTGGTTTTCAATTTTAAAATCTTCTCCGTGAAAATACTTTTAGGAAAAATATAAAATTATTATATGTTCTTATAGAAAATTTTAATTTAGAGAGTGTAGACACTTTTTCGGCAAAAAAAAACACAAGTAATGACAATTTTAGCAGTTTTCAATTTCAAAATCGTTTATTTTTTGGACTCAGAAAAGATATCGAATTAAATTTATTTCGATAATTTTGTTCTCCAACTAAATGAGAAAAAATACAAAATCGGACAAAAATATTGTGCGATATATTGAAAAAACTGGACAAGATTTTGCAAAATCGAGATAGTTGTAATTTTAAATGCAAATAACTTAGGAACTATAAGAGATAAATAGAAAAAAATATTTAAAATCGGATAAGAAACAAATATTATGCAAGAGTTGAAAACGTTCAATGTCACATGTACCCTATTTTAAGCCCCAATGGCTACTGACTGGTCTGTGAGTTCACCCTTCCAATGGCTATGTTTCTACTGTACACATGTTAAATAATTACTTCTTCAACTCATTTTGAGTTCTTTAGTTCAACTTAATTAGGTGCATGTACATTTTAAATTAGATATATAATATTAGTAATTAAGTAATTAACAAGAACATAATCAGAATTATTAATACATCCAACAATATTGAAATTCGTTTTAAGACTAAGTTAGACATATAATAATATATACTAAGTATTGATCCTGCCGCCTATAGGCGTTCCAATATTCCTTGCTTTGCATGATGGTCAGGATAAATTTCTACTTGCAGTTTTGTCAAATATTGAAAAAGATTTTGAAATAACAACAAAATGATCGATGTATATCGTAAATATTTTAAAATTAATTTGTTTTTGTTTTCAAAAATATTGTTTGAAAAATATTTTCGACTGTTACCGATACAACGATACGACAGAGGTTGTGGATTGGGCAAATACATATTTATTTAAATTATTATTTTTATAAAAATAAAAACAAATATTTATAAAAACAAAAGTAGTTAATAATAAATTAATAGATATTTTTTTGATAAAATATCTTTTTATTAAACAAAATTGTTTTATTTAAAAAATATTAATTATAATATAGTTCAAATATTGCAATGCTATTTGATGATTGACGTTCCTTGTAAATAATAGTCGAAATTTTATTTTTTATTTGCGTTAAATATGGATATTCAACGTTTAAAAATTTCATTAATCTCTGTGAAAGATAAAACCATTTACACTGCCTGCCACTTGTATAAGGAATCACATTTTTTTAACTTTAATTAAGTATATCTCCTAAACTAAAGTTCAGAAAAAAATATTTTTTTGCGCAACTAAATTTCAAAGTGTTGGCTTTAGTTTCCTAAAGAAATAAAAAATATACATATTTTGTTATACTAAAATTAAGCATTTATTTAAAGACATGTATTTCTGTGGTACTTTTTCGTGTATCACTTGAATAAGGAATATTTTAAAACTAAGCAAACTGTAATTTATTTTTAAATTTTAGGTTACAAAAATGAAAGTTATTATCGTCTAGCATTCAATTAGTAATGAGTACTGCCACCATTTTTAGAAATAACCTCAAAAATGCGATTTGGCATCGACTTGTATAATGACTCTAAGTAATTTAGCGAAATTGAATTCCATGCTTCCGTTATTGCATCCTTTAAGGATTCTATCGTCTCAAATTGCTTTCCTCCTTCATAAAATTTTCTTGCAAGCCAACCCCAGACAAGATATGGGTCTAAAGAAATCATTAAATTTTGGAAATGCTTCCTACAGAATGTTTTTGTAAGTCTTTGCAGTCATTTTGTTGGATACAAAAACCAATTCTATGGTACCATAATACGAAATGGCACCACATACCATTATTCCGCCCTCTCGGCTGTGTCTGCGGGTCAAAAATAATTCCTCCTTATTTACGTCATGGAAATAATAGTTATACCCGTCGGGACCATCAATATTAAACTTTTGTTAATCGGAAAATACAACTTTAAACCATTTGTCGGACCATGTCATTGTATTTTTGGCAAACTGTAGACGTTGTGATTTGCGTTTTTCATTAAGTGGTGTTTTTTTTGCAGTTTTCGTCGGACTATATATTGGCACGACTTTAAAATACGGTGCACTGTTCTTAGACTGGCACTGAATCCACTTTTTCACGTATTTTTGATACCGAAATGGCAGAATTTGATGGAATTCTAAGAATTTTTCGTCCTTTTATGTTTTTCCATATCTTTCCACGTTATTTAAATAATTGTACACAACTGTCTTTCCTCTATTAATGTTTTTGGCTATTTGGACCGGATTTTGACCCTGAGATTTCAAAATCAGATTTTTTTCTTTTTCAGAGTTATTAAGAGCCTTACGACGTCCCATTTTGAATAAAAACCATTTAAAAACCATCAAATTAAAAATTCTCTAGCCGTTTATATTGAAAGAAATTCAAATCATAACCTTCCTGATTAATATTAAAAGAATTAATTATTCAAGTGACACACGAAATAGTACCACAGAATTACATGTCTTTAAATAAATGCATAATTTTAGTATAATAAAAATATGTATATTTTTCATTTCTTCAGGAAACTAAAGCCAACACCTTGCAATTTGGTTGTGCAAAAAATTATTTTTTTATGAAGTTTAGTTTAGGAGATATACTTAATTAAAGTTAAAAAAATGTGATTCCCTATTCAAGTGGCAGGCAGTGTATTGTTATCGAAATACGAAATTACTTTCGATTTATATTGCGTTTCATTCCAATTAAAGTTTCAAATTGTGAATGTCTGGTGTAGAGGAATATTGTATATTTTTCTATATTCCGGCTTAATACACTGAGTAAATTTAATAATTTGTTCATGCATCTAAAAAAATAAAATAAAAAATACATAAATAAAAAAATATTTTAAAGTATTATCCAAGTGAGGTAGCTTACCATTTTGTTAAGTATGTGTATATAAATGATAAAAATATATATTCTGACATGTCTTTTTATACCAATTAAAATTAAAAGTACTCCTTCATCTTTAAATGAGTAAATTTAGAATTTGTTCTTATATTTCTCTATAAATAATTAAAATACAGATACATTACTCTGAACCAAATTTTCGTAATATTGACGAAAAATGCTTGTAGAATTTTAATAAAAAATATTTAAATTAACAGATTTTTTCTTCAAATCAATATAATTTTTCTTCAAATCAATAAATTTTCTTCAAATCAACTAAACAATTTTTGTCAAAAATATTTTTTTATTCAATTTAATAAACTCAAAAGTAGTTAATTTGAATAAATTACCTGTTAACTTAACTAATTTTTTTTTTTTAATAAAATTTTTGAATAAAATTCTTCATTCTGACTAAAATTACTTTGAAGAAAGTTTGAGGAAATTAATTAATCTATTTTACTCAAAATTGAAGGAAATTCTTCAAAATCAGTTTGCACATGTTTGTTTAAAGATTTAATTTATTTTAAGATTTTAAACAAATACAATTACAATTTTTGAAAATATCAAAAAATATATGTACAAAAATATATGTATGTCTTATAAATTTGTTAATTATTTAGTTTTTACTAGACATTGTCGAATATACATATACATATATATGAAAACGATGTTTATAAAAATTTTATAAAATGTATTAATACATAGGTCAGGTTCTTAGGGCAGCTGTCTAGTCAATGAACTCACATGTTACCTCACATGCTAACTCACATGTCCACAACAGCGTTCGAATCGAACCAACCCGACGCATGTATGAAAGAATTGATCCATTTGATGTCCACATCAGGGAGATCTGATAATACATGCACAAACGGACTTGCAAAATTAGCAGTCCTGATCACGGCAAGAGTGGAACAATGGCATAAAAGATGCTCCACGTTTCCTCCTCTTCCTCATCCCGGCAACTTCTACAAAAGTCGTTAAAAGGGAGCCCTGGTCTCCTAGCATGCGTGCTCTGTGACCACGGCTACCAGAATTCTTAGCCGATGCCTCGATAGACCCATGATGAAGTTAGATCGAGATTCATCATAATGGGGCCATATTTGCCCCGAGGTTGAACATGTGGATTCATTTGCCCATCTATCTTCATCTTCAACCAGTTGGTCCCAAATAATTAAAAAAGTGCACTTTCCTTTTTTCCTTTTAATTGTCCACGCACATTTATGACCGTTTTTTAGTTTGTTACCGCTACCATAAAAATCAAATAACCTTTTGTTTATTACTTTTTTTTTAATTCTGACAATCATAAAAAAAGTCATCAATGTTTTTTCCAAGGAATTTTGAGCATATTTCGAGCAAATTTTTGAAATTCATACCTTCACTTAATTGTGAATAAAAGCGAAACGCGTCCATCGATTTTCATGATCTATGTCTCATTTTGTTTAAAGGTTATGTGACTTTACGTGAAAGTAATAGGACTTGACACTTTTTTTTACCGTTTTGGATTTTTTATGAATTAAAAAAAAAAAAAAATTCAATTTTTTAGGCAAAAAATAGTTTTTTTTTCATACGTTTATTTATAACTGCGAAACTGTTGCTTATGTAGCGAAACGTTGTATGAATTGTAATTCCTAATTTTTTTAAATTTGTTTCAGCAAAATCGGACCTGTGGTTCTCGAGTTATGTCAAAAAAAAGACCACCAAAGGTCACAATTTCCCCTATATGATAGTTACTAACTTCAAATCTATATATCTCGATTCCTAGACGTGACCCAGCGAAACGCCGGGACACGTATAACTTCTTTTTTACCGATATAACTTTCCCCGGTAGTTTGAACCTTTCCCGATCACTGACCCCTACCATTTGTCGCACAGTGTAATTAATAGTTATGCAGAAAATATTAATTTATGTGCAAGCTCCTAGACAAACTGCAGAAAACGTGTGAAGTAGTTTTGTATTATGTATATTTTGTTATATCATTATGCTATAGATCATCCATAAAGAAACGTTCAAATTAGTATTGAGGTAATATTAAGTGATAACTTTTCATTGGCATAAATTGAAAGCCATTGTTTGGCAACCAAAAAATGCACTCAATAAATGGTAACAGTAGAAAGCCATTAGGATTTAAATTGGTACGGAAATATGTAGCTTATTTAGTTAAATGGAATTTTTAATAAATTTATATTTTTCATTTTCTCACACCGATATCGATTTTAAACACTTGTACCCAAATGCTGCTTATTTCCATTCGAATTATTAGGCATTTCTTCCGTATTTGAGGAACATATCAAGGATCCAGCAAACAAACTTTTAAATCAAAATATGAAACAAATGGAAAATATATCTGAAGGTAATATATTACTAATTATTAAATAAACAATTATTTTATTTATCTATTTATTTATTATTTTTTTTAATATCTATTCTTCTTAAATATTTCAGATGGTCGTTCTTTTGGTTCATTTAACAGCGTACTAGTCCGTCCCTTTATCATATATGTATGTAATTACTTAGAAACAAAACCTCTGCTACATAAGTTTAAACTAAGTTTAATTAAAGTACTCCTTTTTATAATATTTTAAACTAATTATATAGATATTTTTTATTTTTTTACTTTTTATAAGAATTGTTATGCCTATATTGAATATACTTATTTCTTTTGCAAAAAGAATTGTTGTTTTATATATAAAAGGGGCTTAATGCCTACGACGCATGCAGGAACTTCATAGGGAAGAACTGGGGTCTAAAACCGGTAATTGTATATTGGATATACACATCGGTTGTGAGACCTATACTCACTTATGGATGTTCGGTATGGTGGGAGGCGTTGAGAAAAGGGACATATAAGAACCTTCTTTCTAAAGTTCAGAGATGTGCTTCAATTGGCATTACGGGTACCGCGAGAAGTACACCTCTTCCAAGTGAGGAATTCGTGAGAGGAATTTCTGTGCGGGGCTTATTTAGATTGAAGGAATTGGGATTAATAGGGAGCTTCACAGCGGGGCATGCTAGCATACTTAATGAAGTCAAGTTGGATAGTCAAACATTATCCTCTGCCGCCCAAACGGATTACGTCGGTACTATAATTGACTTCGAGGCTACTCCCGTTATTGAAATCTTTAGTAGAGACCTCTGAACTGGAGCGGAGAAGCGGAGGGTGTGCTATCTTCACGGATGGCTCGACGATGGGAACAGATATCAAACGATTTTTTAGATTGTCTGATAGTTGCGGTGTGTTCCAGGCAGAAAATCTAGGCATTTACAAGGCCCTAGGATTACTGCAGGAGAAGTCTTTTTTTCTTATTTGTTTTATTTTTGATGATGATAAGTAGTGGTTTATTAATGTATTAATGTATTATTCATAAAAATAATTTTTTATTAGTTGAATAAAATAATGCAATTACATATAAATGTAATTTTTAAATTGACAAATTTTTGTCAAATTGAATAATATTCAATAGTTATAATGAATAAACATTTTTCAATTTGAAGAAAAAATTAATGATGTTGTCGATTGATATTTAACCTACCTTTCTTTAATCTACACCCCTTTTTACCGTATTTACTACTCTTTTTGGTTGACTTATGAAAATCTAAATATAGATTTCATATGTAAAAATATATTTATATAATTCGAATTTACTCACTTTTAAATCATTACAACATAAATTTCACAAATATATAAAAACATTATTAAAACAAAATACAGGGTATATTTTGTTGATTTCCAAATATAATATTAAAAAAATCAAAAAAATCTTACATAAGGTCATTTCATGCAAGCGGGGCAAAAAAAAAAACATAGTAAATTTCCTACTTAATATTAATAACATAAGAAACAAAAATTTGCTAAAAATTATTCCAAATCCTCAGAATTACACTTAGTTCTTACCAAACTAATAAATTTAATAAACTAATAATTGTATTTATTATAAGCAAATTGTATATTTACCTTTATTTTGGATAGTAGCGTCCTTGTCATAGGTGGACCAATTAGAGCGTATATGTTTTCTTAATATTGTATAATGGGAGTTTTGTAAGTTTTGAGACATAAACTTGCAATCCTGAGACCATTGCCCACCCGGCATGTTTAAATGTGTAAACTTATGTATTCCACCAAATGGACTCGGAACATTACTTTGCATTGCCGAGTTAAGACTAATGGCTCCAAAACAATCGTATGATTGCACATGAGGATCTTGTTTTTCTGAACCATCACCATTAAACGAGTTATCAGTTGTTATATCAATTTTTGGTGATGAAATTCCCTGATAATTTTGAGACAGTATTACAGTAGCAGAAATTTCACGACTTCGATGTGGTGAAAATCTTGTTGTTTCTGCAACATCTATATTATTCGGTATAGGTAGAACATCGGTAGAAGCTAAATTTGAATATACTGTCGTAGTGTGTACATCACGGGCTTTAAATATAAAATAAATTAAATAATTATATTTTCAGTTAAAGTGTTCATGAATTTTTGTAGAAATTCCAAGATAATAATTTAAGAAATCTTAAAAAGTGAAAATATTTTATAAATAGTAGGTTAAGTTAAAAAGGGTGGCGTCTTCATGTCTCCATCCAGAGACCAGTCGGTCCATTGTGATCCCTTTAAAAAGGCAAAAGAAAGGCCAAGGAAGGAAAAGAAAAGATACAAAGAAAAAGACAGAGACTTTAATAGATAAAGCAATGGAAGAGTGTGGAACATACAACCTAGCAATCAAGAACGATTACCCCTGAGCCACTTTATCCCCATTACGAAACCTATCAGGTTACTAAGTCCCTCCTACTCCTCTAGTTCTTGTAGTATGTGGCTCCTAAAACACTTCAGTCTACTACGCTGAAGCACTACACAATGACAGAGTATATGCTCTACTATCTCTAGCCTCTCCACATCATAGCACGTCCTACAGAAGTCTGACGTGCCATATTCCCTATTGCGGAGTGACCAGTAATCATGCCCAGAAGATGTTTCGAATCTGCTAGTTTAAGAATATACCTTGCACTCCGTTCTATTCTTAAATGCATGATTCGTTCTGCCTAATGTCCATTGCCTTATGGCCATGAAATATGGCCCAATTAGAATCCTAACCGATGCCTCCACAAAAGACCTGTCCAGCTCTGAGCCTTTGCGGCTATTTCATTACCGAGATTTTCGCAGTGACCAAGAACCCTACACAGTCGTATCCTGCAGGCATCTAATAGCCAGTATTGCTGCCTGACTATCCAAATAGATAGTTACTTCAGAGTCCTTTTCAACGTTCTCCTAAGGCCTTGTAAATGCATAGAATTTCTGCCTGCAAAACGCTGTAAATATCAGACAATCTGAAATACCGTCCTCCATGGAGCTTTTTCGTTCCAGCGCAAAGGTCTTTATTAGGGGTTTCAATAATGGAAGTGGCACCGAAGTCAATTATAGTCCCGGCATAATCCGTAGGGGCGACCATGGATAATGTCCGACCATCAAATTCGTCTTCGTCAAATGGTAACACACCAAGTAATCAATAACATATATAAAAAAATATAATGTGGCAACGTTGACAGTCTGACAACACATTAAAGTTGGTAGTTTAATATTATTTTTAAAATTTTTTTAATAGAGCTAAAATTATAAAAGCTGCATCGCAATACTAGAAAAATCTATAACAATGTTGTATAATTTAAATTACAGCCTAAGAAATGAATTTTAAGACCAATATTTTAAATTTTATAAGTCGTGTATTTATCGTTATTTTTGAAGTTTTGTGGTCATATGGGTTGTTTATCAGGATAACCTATAACGAAAAATTGTTTGGGCATGAATTTGCACGAATGTAGAAAAGTGAAAGTGTTCGCCAAAGTGACTACTTTACGTAACAATTTAGATAGCACCAGCAAACTCTTGCAATCGTCAATTTTCTTTCAGTTAAATGTTGGTAAACCTGAGCGAAAATTCCTTGGTTTTCACAAACAAGTAGGAGAAAATATTATGTTCTAAATTATTGGGTAGTTTCACTTATTAATAAAATAATATAAACTTTTAATATAATTAAAATAAAACCAAAAGCAAACAGGTAAGTATCATATATAAAAAATATATCTACTATAGTAAAATTTTGTATTATAGAGGTTTTAGCAAAACACTTAAAATTCGTTTTAATCAATATTATTGTTAATTTTAGATAAAATGACTTCCATGCAACCTCAAAAAGGCATTAACAATGCTTTTTGAATTTATGCCAGAAAATCTGGATTTTTTGACCAGTGTGTGCCACAAACAATACAGTTCAAAAATTGTTAATTTTACGATTTCTTATATTTATACCCTGCATACCATGTTGAGTGAAAAATAATATTCAGACACTAGCAGAATGGAACACATTTTTTGGCCCGCTACGAACCGTTTTCAGCATTCTTCGTGCATTTTAATATCAGTTATAAATATCATCCTTTTAACTTGCAAGTTTTCAGAATTATAATATGTAACTTCAATTTTATTGTAATTACCAGGGGAACCACAAATATGCTCTTAAAAAAATAAAAAAATGTTTCTAATTTTTAAACAAGAATTCATTTTTTCATTAAAACAAAGTGTTTTATTAATATTTATGTGTTATTAAATAAAGCAAACTAAAATTTATTTATCAACTGTTTAAAATTTTATTTTTAATTTCCCATTTGTTTATTTTATCACATGAAAACTTTATTGATCTTCCATTTGCATAACCATCTACTTCTAAACGTTAATGTTAATTCAGAAATTGTCAATAAGATTCGTATATAAATTTACTTTTGTACATAAAAAATCAATAGCTTTTGCAATATTAACTGGTGCTATTTATCATATTGCAAAATTGGCTTTAATAAAGATCTGTTTTTAAATCTTCATAATTTGTAGCTACAAGACAATTTTTAGTTGCGGTTTTTAGCTAACTTGGTTGTAAACAATTAAATTACTTTTATTATTTATTATTACTTTGGGTCTAACAATTAAATCTGAAAAAAATATGCTCTAAAAGTATTAATTATACAAAAGTATACCATTAAGGCTGACCTATGCAAAAATATGCACATACAAATCTATCTCAAATTGCTTTATTTGTTCTGAAACGGATAAATATTTTATCGATGTCTTCATTCAACGTACAGGAAAAAAATATTCAATTGCATATTTATGGTTTCACTGGTAATTACAATATTCTTAATTCTAAACTTGTTAAGTGGAACGAAATTTACAATTTCTTTTTACGTTTATATTCTTCATATTACATTAGTTTTGCTCTGCTCTAGCCAACCATCGCACAGTGTGCGATCCAAAAAATGAAATGGAAATAATTATGCAGTTTAGGAACGGCTGATCCGATTGAAATAAGTGTAGGCGAGTTTAAGTTTTTATTTTGGCAATATAGACATACCGGAGGAGTGTCCACAGAGTTCCTGATTCGTTATATCTGAACCGATTTGAAATTTTTTTATATGAAGGGATTCTGCTGGACAAGATCTATAAAAAAAAAATATTGACACATGCATATCTTATTTCTCTTAGCTTACGAGATATTGGGATTCAAAGATTAACATTTTTATTTTAACGTACCTTGTGAAATTTTTCTTCGCTATAGTGGGTCAAAATTTGACCCAATTTGAAATATTTTTTATTTTATTAACAACAAACACCAAAATCGAGCATAGAAAATATTAAAAAAAATATTTTCGGAGTCAAAAGTTATATGCATTTGAATTTGAATTTTGAAAAAAAGTCAAAATTTTCCCCATTTTTTTTGCAAAAAAGTGTTCACATTTTCTGTTTCACAAGTTTTCTTAAGTAACATATACAATATTTATATTTTTCTGAAAGATAATTAAATACAAAATATTTTAAAGGAAAAAAATAAGAAAATCGATTCTCTCGAGGACCAGGGTCTACCAAACTAGATCTATTTTTTTTCTATAAATTTCCAATTCCAATCATATATTTGAATATTATTTTCATAAATATTATGACTTTTTTTCCCAAACTTCTTTCATAAAAAATAAAATTTTGTTCATAGATATTATTAAATTGTACTTAATGATAATTTTGCAAAAATGCTGCTAAAATTTTAATTTAGTTTTATTACAAATTGAAAATATAAATAAAAATTTAAACAATTTGTTTAAGTCTTGTTGACTTTTGATTCATTTCAAAAAATATAAAAAAGTGTTAATATTTAAGACATTATTCTTAAATATTATGAACTGAAATCAATGAAAGTAAATTCTTATATTTATTCACAAACTTTTTTCTGTGTAATAGAAATCCTATATCGGTTGGGAGGATATAATAAAAAAAGTAAAAGTAACTTAAGGGTTCGAATAAAGCGTCAGAAAGTTTGTACAGATGTAAAATTTGATTAAAAAATATCTATTAACAAAAATGTTATTGCATAATTAATAATGAATAATAGCACAAAATCTCGAATCAATACTTTTCCGGTATATTTTTGCAGAAAGTCTTCAACAAATTTTTGTCTTATAAAAATGTTTATATATATTTGAAAAGATATATGATATATAATATGTATTTCTTATCCCTCTGACGGATCTAAATAAAGGATATGAATTTAGTACTATGCTGAAAAAAAAGAAAATATCAGGAACGGCATTACCATTCAATGAAAATGAAGCAAGATTAATCAAATTACTTGAAATTATTAATTTTGAATGACGAAGTAGATGTGTTATACACCAGTGCACTGGTTTGGCAGAATTGAAATTTTTTGGAAATAAATCTGTAAATTCTGATCGGATGGTTGGATTTTCATGAAATTTGGTATAGGCGTAGCAGAGGATTGTATAATGTGAAATTTGTAAGGGGGGCACAACAAACCCCTCAGGGGCGGAGCTTAGGGGTCTCAAAGTTAGGTACCTCTGACATAAAATTTTTAATCACTTGTCAAATTTTTATTTCTCGTCCGATTTCAAATATTTTTATATATTATTGTAGGCCCTGATAAGACCTATAAAAGACATGCTTACATGTCCTATTTATATCTTATAGTTTTCGAGTTTGGAGTTTTTAAGCACCATAATTTTGCATGTTCTTGGTCAAGTTTTTTTTCATATATATCCTAGTGTTTCCGACCGATTGTATTAGTTTTTTTCTTAACTAGTTAAAGAACAAAATTATCTATTGAATAAAAATAAAATTTGAAGTCGATATCTTTACCGAGTCCAAAAATAAACGGTTTTGAATTTGAAAATTGCAAAAAAGACGACTTTTTGGGTCTTTTAGCCGAAAAAGTATCTACACTCTTTTTTATCTAACATAAAACTTTCTTTAGCAACATATAATAATTTTACACTTTTCTGAGAGGCAACTTCACAGAGATGACTTTAAGATAAAAAACAAGCCCAATAACTGGTCATGGTACACACCCTCCCGAATTCGACCCATTTTATATGAAAGTTTTGATTTTAGACCATAATTTCTCAAATCCCAAAGCACGAAACGACAAGCGGAATATATTTTAAGAATCTTCAATATTTTGTTAAAAGTTTTAAATCAAAACCTACTATACTTCGGAAAAATGTGGATTCTATAGCCAAAAATGTAAAAAATCCCATTTTTTTATTAGTTTTTTTGGGAATTCAGGAAAACCCTACCCCTGCTTGAAATTTGGTTAACACGCTTTTATTTATATTAATAAGATCCACATTTCCTGCAAATTTCATTAGGATATTTTTATAAACAAATATGTTATTACAATTAAAAAATTTGTATTTTCTCCAAAAACCCCAAATTGGGCCTTTTGTTTGGTTTATTTCTAAATAGCGAAAGAAATTTTAAAAATATGTATTCCAAATTAAGCTTATCTTAGCATACATAATTTCCGATCTTTTGCAAAAAGATTCAAGTCAATATCATGCCTCATTTCAGAAATATGCGCCTTTAAACTTTTATATTTCCAATTTATTGTATATATGACTATATTTTTAGAAACTTGCAGCTTTTGTCTTTAGCTTTGCGTGAATAATTACTTAGAAAATTATGAATATTTCTGTATACTTTTAATAATATCAATACACAAAATATTTTTATAAAAATAACTAATAAATATTTTTTATTTTTTAAGTAAATTTAAGTAAATCTTTATCCTTTTCTAAGCATTCAATGAATTTAAAATAACAAAACAAACAAAACATGTCTATTTTAACATAAGCAATATTATTAATTTTGCTATTTATGATCTTCCTTAATAAATATTCTATTTCTAATACGAGTTTTTATTACTTATTATCATTAAATTTATGTAGACAATTTTTCTAATATTTTAAACTTATACTACTTATTTTCTATAAAATAATCTGTTGTATCTGTATACATATCTAAAAGATAATAAAGGTCCTTCAAATCTTCAGTATTTTGAGTTGATAAAGGCTCATAATAAATCAAACGTTTTCTCATTGATGATAGTACAGGGTCTGATGATAACAATAGGCTATTAAAAATATCCTCGTTTTGTGACGTTCTGGAGCATTTCCTGGAGCTGAATAATTGAACGTGCTTAAAATCTCTGTTTCTTGCTTCTTGAGCCTCTTCTGTAAGCTCTCCAAGTGGAAGAATATTTCGTTCAATTATAATTTCGCCATGGCAGAGGTTTGTCGATGTTTAATCCCGTCTCTTTTCTGAATTCATCCTGGATTCTACTTTTCTCAGATATTCTAAGTGTTGTTTCTGGTAGGTTTTGTTAAATTTTCTGGCACACTTCTATACTTTAAATCATATACTATGTGCAGAAAATGCTCCATGAACCGTATTCTGGCGTGAAGTGGAGATATTCCAAAAGACAGAAATTCTTCATTAATACTCCTTGCTTTACCAATATCCGAAAATTGTGATTTCGTCTCATCACGTGGTGAGCATTTCCTAAAAGAAGATGTTTCCGTAATGGCATTACTAACCTTTCCATCAATTATTTTAGACTAGGTTGAAAGGATATGTCGAATGTGTATTGGTTTATGGTTATTGAAAGATGTTGTAAATCATTTATTTCATCTTTAATATATTCCACTAAATCCTTTGTTGTTGTCTTCGACTCCCTTGTGTATTCGAACCAAATAGGTCTGCAAAAATGTTTTGATCCTGGAGTGGTGTTAAGCCATATGTCTTCAAATGAGTTTTTACACTTTTATGAAGATTGCTTTAAGGAATAAGATCGCATTCTGATTCCTTAAAGCACCAAAGATGCTATAAATATGCTTTTATAATCCGCCATTTTCTTATTTCCACTAGCATGCTTGTATTCAGGAAGGGCGGATAGTCCGTCACATCCCCACTTACAGATTAATATAACGTCGCTGTTATTTACTTTTTCCAACTGATCTTCAGAAAAATCTGCAACTATCCTTGTAGCTGTATTCTCAAGCATGCCTCCTTTTCGCTAACTGAAATAGATGGTAAAATAGTTTGCTTTTTTCTTGAATATCCTTGTATGATGGTAGAATTGAGTGTCCCTCTTCAAGCAGAGCTTTTCTTAAAATTTGATATTTGTTTCGGCTGAGGTCCAGTTCAAGCATTAAAGCAATTGCTTCTTCCTCTGTAAAATTGGATTGTGATGTTGGAGTAGGCACACTTTCGGCAATCCGTTTAATACCTTTTTTATGATGCAGTTGGCAGTATTTCAGAAATATTAATTGCACTCTTAGGTTGCTTCTCCTTTTTTAACATTTCTTTGAATGTATCAAAAACTTCTTCATTCGAAATAATAGAAAGCTTATGGGCCGGTCTTTTCTTCTTAGATCTTGTACTTAAATCATCATATGTCTTGCATGGTGCTCCAGTTGATATTTTGCACGCCGATATTTCTATATCAGTATCCATCCAATCGGAATGTTTAATTTTTAATCTATTAGCACGTTGATTCAAGGACTTCATGTTTACGTCATACAACTTTAAAAAGCTTCTATCTAAGATTTACCAATGACGTCGACTTTTGCATGATATGAAGTTTTTATTAATTCCACTATAGCTTCTAAACGATCAACATAATTTTTATATAAACTCCATAGAACGCAACACAATTAGATAGATAGAGAAGGTTGACGTGATACCACATCTCCACCCAGAGACCGATCTCGGTCCATTGTGAGTCCCTTCAACATTGAAAAACAACACAATGGTTCATGTTTCAATGTAATCACCATGGTAATCAACTTCGTTATGATGTTGATAAGGATTAGCTGCGCATTTGTATATATCTATTAGATATATCGCACAGGTATATATATTTACAGGTATTCTGTGAATTTTCATTAAGTAAAATATCTGAAAGAGTCAATTTGGAAGAGTACTTATACCGAATTCATTGATATTATATGTTGCTGTTAGGTATCACCGGAAAGCATATTACCTATGCATTGTCACTAGCTCCTAAAATAGAAAAAATATAGATATATAGATAAATATAGATTTGAACCATTAGTAATAGATAAATGCTGCAGCGATGTATCACCGGAAAGGACACCTGTACACTACCTCTAGATCATAAATATATAAATTTTTAACCATCACCAATAGATAAATACATTTGTTAAATTTAGGTAAACATCATAAATGTAAACTAATAAAATACTAATTGATTAAGTTAAAATAGAAATTTTTTGTTTGTTTTGTTGTTTTAAATTCATTAATAGAAATATATGAATGCTTAAAAAAGGATAAAGATTTACTTAAATTTGGGATATGTGGCAATCCTATTAAAAATAAAAAATATTTATTAATTATTTTTTTAAAAATGTTTTGTGTATTGATATTATTAAAAGTATACAGAAATATTCATAATTTTCTAAATAATTATTCACGCAAAGCTGAAGGCAAAAGTTGCAAGTTTGTAAAAATATAAAAAAATACAATAAATTGGAAATATAAAAGTTTAAAGGCGCATATTTCTGAAATGAGGCATGATATTGACTTGAATCTTTTTGCAAAAGATCGGAAATTATATATGCTAAAGGATAAGCTTAATTTGGAATACATATTTTTAAAATTTCTTTCGCTATTTAGAAATAAACCAAACAAAAGGCCCAATTTGGCGTTTTTGGAGAAAATACAAATTTTTTAATTGTAATAACATATTTGTTTATAAAGATATCTTAATGAAATTTGCAAGAAATGTGGATCTTATTAATGTAAATAAAAGCGCGTTAACCAAATTTTAATCAGGGGTAGGGTTTTCCTGAATTCCCAAAAAAACTAATCAAAATTCCCAAAAATGGGATTTTTTAAATTTTTGGCTATAGAATCCTCATTTTTTCGAAGTCCCGTAGATTTTGATTTAAAACTTTTAACAACATATTGAAGATTCTTAAAATATATTCCGCTTGTCGATTCGTGCTTTGGGATTTGAAAAAATATGGTCTAAAATCAAAACTTTCATATAAAATGGGTCGAATTCGGGAGGGTGTGTACCATTACCAATTGAGTTATTGGGCTTGTTTTTTATCTTATAGTCATCTCTGTGAAGTTACCTTTCAGAAAAATTATTATATGATGCTAAAGAAAATTTTATTTTAGATAAAAAAGACAATATTCGGATAAAAAAAAAACACAAAAAGTTGTCTTTTTTGCAATTTTCAAATTCAAAATCATTTATTTTTGGACTCGTTAAAGATATCGACTTTTTTTTTATTCAATAGATAATTTTGTTCTTTAACTAAAACTAATAAAATCGGTCGGAAATACTAGGATATATATGAAAAAAACTGGACCAAGAACATGCAAAATTATGGTGCTTAAAAATTCAAACGCAAATAACTAGAAAACTATAAGAGATAAATAGGACACGTAAGCATATTTTTTATAGGTATTATCAGTGCCTACAACAATATAAAAAAAATATTTGAAATCGGACGAGAAACAAAAATTTGGCACGATGAAAAATTTTTTATGTCAGAGGTACCTAACTTTGAGCCCCCTTAGCTCCGCCCCGAGGGGTTTGTTGTGCCCCCTTCCAAACTCAACATTGTACACTACTCTGCTATGCCTATACCAAATTTCATGAAAATCCAACCAGCCGATCAGATTTATTTCCAAAAAATTTCGATTCTGCCCCACTGTGTAATGTATTAAATAATATTGTTCTTCTATGTAAGGAGAGCAGTTCTCTTATACAACTCTAACACCGAAAATTTTAACATATGGGGAAAACTTAAAAAATATAAAAAAACTCTGGTTCGTTTCAATCACATTTTTCTAATTTTTCAACTTTGAAGAACTGTAGCTAATAACGATAAAGACCGTGGACCATAAAACTTATAGTGTTACAAATAGAATGTTATTAGACATATTGCCAAAAAAAAAAAAAACGTGTTTGAAATTATTGTAATATTAACTCCTATCGTACGTGGCTGATAGAGGGGATTGTAAGGCACATGACCTATACATTCTGATACATGGTGTATACAGGCCCATAACTTGAGTGTTCAGATCTTGTGTATTATCTCTGGTCGTAGAGTTCCTTAGGGTCTCTCGCGGACCAAATAAATGCAGAGAACTTTAAGGTTAAGGTGGTTGGTAGCAGTGCCAAGAACCTGAATAGTTAGTTGGTGCTTAAATAAACTAACAGCTAACAGCTCCCCTCCAACGCCTATGGCACGGGTCGGTTGTAAACTTTAGCCTAGTCCGCGCACGCCGTTAGTGTGTGAGATGGTCCTCCTTTTACAGGCATACTCGTGGGACGTAATTGATTTTTTAATATTTACTCCACTAGGACAGATGACTAGTTCAGAATGTCATACGGCTAGCGGCAATTTAGTTCGGCACGACAAAGTAATGCGAGATGCGACAACCGATGTCACATGACGTACTAAAGAAGAGAAAGCTCGGAGTGACGCAAGAGCTTCTCTTATCTATCTGCATAAGATAGCTAAGAGAGGCTTAGTGCCACTTGCAGGCAAGGGAAAGTACCATGTCAGAAAGCACAGGAGGAACGTTAAAATATTCGAACGGTTATACAGGCATGTCTGTGACTCTCTGGGAATGTCTTATCCTGAGGTCTCTCATGAGAGCACAGGAGGAAAGTCAAAATCCTCAACGATCCGTGCCGGAGCGGAAAATGGTAGTGGCGAACCAGCCAAACCTGCAACCATTCTAGACCAACAGGTAAAGACTGGCAAGCCAAAGACTACCAATGGTGTGGCTGTTCATGCACCAACCAGCACAACTGGAAATTCGCAAGATTGTCAGCCTGGATATGATCAGTTGATCCAGATGGAAGGATCAGCGTTGAGCAATAGCGGCAGATTGAACACAACACAACACAACAACACGGACTGGATGAAGGGAGTTAAAACTATCAACTGCGGTAATAAGAAATCTTATGAATTTCTTAAAAACGTAGTTGCTAAATGCAATTCTCTTTATCCGGGGGCGAAACTTGAGGTGATACTGGCCTGTTCATACCGTCCACATTGGAGAAGGTACGGACATGTATATTAGCTAGGAATTCTTTTAGCAACGAGGACCTTACAGCGGTCTAATGGGAAGGCCACTAGAGGCAGAAGGCTTATACTGGTATCCGTGTACATGCCATATGAGGAGGCCGAGCCACCGGGCATCGCTCTGCAGCATTTGGCGGAGCACAGCAGGAGGGGAGGAGCATACATGGTTCTGGGATATGATGCGAATGCTCACAACTACTAATGGGGAAGCAGGGACATCAACAGGAGAGGTGAGTTAGTATTTGAATTTATAGCTAGTTATGATCTTCATATCTGCTATAAGGGTAATGTACAATAGATGCGACGCTAGCGAACCAATGGGGTGAATTTGTCAAGGAATGGAGGGTGGCTATGAATTATTCCTTTTCGGATCATAACATAAAATGATATCCTTCAATTTTGACTTTGTGAAACCGAGGGGAAGGTCTTATAGGAAGTCCAGAAGTACAAATTGGAAGACCTTCGTTGAGTTAGTTGATAGGAATTTGAGGGATACTGAGGGCTGGAGAAGTTCAGCTGAGGGTATCGAGGAAATCATGAATAACTTCACGGATGTAATTAGGAATACCTTTGAGCTCATTTGCCCGACGATTTATCCTAGCAAACGGAGGCAGCCGAATTGGTGGACCAGGGAACTTAGGGCCCAACGGTCTACAGTTAGAAGGCTGTTTAATAGAACCAAGCTAACGAGGAGTCAGGCTGATTGCGACAGCTATAGGTAAAGCTTTATTAATTATAAGAAAGACATACGACGGGCGAAATCATGGATGAATTTCTGTGAATCCGTGGACACGGTTAACGAGTTGTCTAGATTTATACGGGTATTATCCAAGGACCCTGTGACAAATGGATATATAAAACGTAAGGACAACTCGAGGACGGAGTTTGGCTCGGAATCCCTCAGCTTACTGATGGAGACTCACTTCCCTGGCTATAGGGATATGGATTATGGGGAGGACAGGTAATATCAGTGATAACCTACAGTCCGGGAAAGAAGAGGGTGATATCGATGCGATACAGGAGATGGTCACTGGAGACAAGGTAAGATGGGCGGTAAACTCATTTGGGCCATATAAGTCACTAGGCCCAGATGGCATTTTCCGGCCATGTTACAGAATGTCAATGATAGGGTCATCTCACTACTCGTTGAGGTATTTAGGGAATGTCTTAAAGTAAGATATATTCCAAGGGGGTGGGGAGAGATGAGAGTCATTTTCATACCCAAAGCAGGTAGGATGACCCACTCGAAGCCCAAGGGCTATAGACCGATCAGCCTATCGTTTTTTCTACTCAAGACAATAGAAAGACTGATCGATCTATATCTAAGGAGGGGTATGCAACTCAGGTCATCAGCAACGCTCAACACGCCTATCTTAAGGGTAAGTCTGTTGAGAGTGATGTGGTGATTTTTATTGAACGGGGTCCTTCCGCCCAGGATGCAATCTGGGCTGCGAGAACTTTTCCAATGGGCAAGCAGTAATGGATTGGGAGTCAACCCTGAAAAAAACTGAACTAGTTCTGTTTACCAGGAGAAATAAGGCTGAGACATTTAGTCTACCGGTAATGGTATATTTTCTATACACATCGGTTATGAGACATATATTCACTTATGGATGTACGGTATGGTGGGAGGCGTTGAGAAAGGGAACGTATAGGAACCTTCTCCCTAAAGTTCAGACATGTGCTCCAATTGGTATTACAGGTGCCGTGAGAAGTACACCTCAGGCAGCACCGGATATCTTTCTCCACCTTCTTCCAATTGAAGAGTTCGTGAGAGGAATGGATGTGCGGGGCTACTTGTAGGGTCCTCTGGTCTGGAGCGGAGAAGCTCATGAAGGGTGTGCTATCTTCACAGATGGCTTGAAGACGGAAGTAGGCACAGGGGCGGGTGTCTACTTCCTGAGAACGGGTATCAAACAGTCTTTTAGATTGACTGATAGTTGCAGCGTTTTCCAGGCAGAAATTCTAGGCATTTACAAGGCCCTAGGATTACTGGAGGAGAATGTTGAGAGGGACACTGAGGTAACTATCTATGTGGATAGTCAGGCGACACTACTGGTAATGACAAGTCATTGTGTTAGATCCAGATTAGTGCTTGAGTATAGGAAGGAATTTAGAAGGCTAATGGATGCATACAGAATAAGACTCTGTTGGATCCCTGGTCATTACGATATTATCGGCTTTGAAATAGCCGATGAGCTGGCTCGTAAGGGCTCGCAGTTCGACAGATCTTTCGTGGAAGTACCGTTTAGGATTTCAATTGGGTCATATTTCATGGTCATAAGGGAATGCACTTTAGAAAAGACGAATCATGCTTGGAGGGTAGAATGGACTACAGGGTTCCTAGAGCGTTATGGCCTAGTCTTCAACCAGCAGATGCTTCGAATCTTCTGGACATGAGTCGTGGAAATCTAAGGGTCATTGCTGGTATGATTACTGGTCACCTCGCAATAGGGAATGTAATTAGTAAGTGGGACACTGGCACGTCAGACTTTTGTAGAACGTGCGATGATGTGGAGGAGCTAGAGACAGTAGAACACATACTCTGTCATTGTGTAGGGCTGCAGCGTAATAGACTGAAGTGGTTTGGGAGCCATATATATACGAACTGGAGAAAGTTACGGGTAAAGGACTCAGCAGCCTTATAGGATTCGTAATGGGTATAAAGTGGCTTAGAGGTAGTCAGGGTAGATTGATGGGTCTTAGGTTCCACACTACTCTTTTATTTCGCTATATTTCCTTCTATCCTAGTGCCATCTTCTGCTTAGGTTTTTCTCTTTTTTCTTCTTCTTCTATTAGCTTTCTCTTGTATTTATAAAGGGATCACAATGGACCGGATGGTCTCTGGGTGAAGACGCCGCCCTTTTTAACCTAACCTAATTCGGTTTCATTGATTTAAAAACTGTTGTGTTTTTGCCCATATGTATATTAGACTGAACCAGAATTTACCAACTTTTGAAATTTACTGAAAAATAAGTTTTTGTTTCTGCAGGATAAGTCAAACCACTTTCCATACTTGGTTAAAAAAATTTAATTTTTTTTTAAGACGGTATCAAAACTCCTTTTAAAAATTTTGTTAAAGAAATTTCAAAAGAGTTTAAATTAAACTATGCAGGTTTATAGACAATACTGCAGAAAATAAAGTTAAAAAAGAATTATGTCAATACCTTGTATGACTAAAGTATATTTTTTTTGTTTGGAATTGATCTTCAGAGTAAACAGAATTATTACAGAATTAGATAGAACATGTCTCAAAAAATACATTCTTAAGTTTTTTGGTAAAATTGGACAAGTATTATCTTTAAAACACGAAGGTCAAATGTCAAAATTTGGAATATATTAAAGTTTTAAGGAAAACATAACGAAAACTTATTTATTTTCATATGCATTTCGATAAAATTTTATGGAAATATAACTGAAAAAACTTCGTTGATATTAGCAGTAAAACAGACAAATTTAACCATCAACTGAGCTTGGGGTCAGCATTGTTTTAAACGCACTATTCTTAAAACAGTTCTTGTATTGCGATTTTATATTTTTTTTTTTAATTTAAAACACCATCAATAATTATCTTTTCTGGTCATTTTATTTAAGATAAATATTCCAGATATACATTTAAATTAGTGAATATTGAAGCTCATTGAATTGGATTTGCAATTAAGTCTTAATTAAATTTGTTTTATTTATTGTTTTGAACAACAATAATAAAATATATACTTCAAGACTTAGTTTTGCATGGAATTGTTTTTGTATGTTCATTGACATACACTTGGTACCAGACAAAACAACTCTGTTTTATATTTTCCTTAATATTTCCACTTCGTTTTCCATTATTAAGATCAATAATTATCCTTGCTAATTATTCGCAGTGTTGCCATTCAACTATATATTACTGTTTTTAATCCTAGATAATATTTGTTTTGGTGTGTGTCCTTCATAATAATTCGATATGGACTGTATGAATAAAAACTGCAGTATTTCCGGTGAAGAACGTATGGTTTCATGTTGGTTGTGTTTGAGAAATTACCATTTTAAATGTAGTGGATTTGCAGTGGGCTTGTCCAAACTGCAGAGTAATTGGCATTGAATTTTACAATTTCATCGAGTTATAAAGCTGATTTCGATAGAAATAAAAAAAAACGTTTCTTCTCTACAACGAAAACTAACTAAATGCGGTGAACTTTTTCTTAATTCACAAATTTACATAGTTTTGCTGCCTCTCCGTGACCAAAACTTAAAATAACTGCTAAGTCATCATGAACACCCCGTTGTATTTCTAAAAATACAAGGGTTATTACTCCTAATGATTCTATCCCGTTACCAACCGCAAATCCAAGTAGTATTCATGTTCCTGTTTAACTCCTAATGCAAATAACTTTATTCCACCTCAACATGCTTTAAATGCTTCCAATTGTAACGTAATTCCATCAGAGTCGACTTTAGTTACTCCTACGGTATCTTATTCGACAAACCTGCCTATGATTCCAAATCCTGCTACTAGTAAGCCTCCAAAACTTATTTTATTAACTCCCTCATCTACAAACATCCGTTTACAACAGTAACTCCAAAGCCCTTAAAGCTTATTATATGTCCAAATTTACAAGACAAATGCTCGCAATAGAGCTTCATTTAACATAATTGTCCCAGAGAGCATTTTTGATCGTTTTGTTAATTCACAACTTTGGCCAAAAAAATACAATTTATTTATCGAGATGATAATGTAATTATTCTAAAGGCTTTTGATTCAAATCCCAAAAACTAATTGAATTAAATAATTCGTTAAATATTAACATTTGTCCAAAAAATGTTTACAACTCCTCAGCTATCTCCATCGCATACCAAAATGTTAAAGGTATGAACACAAAGTTAAAATCCGTTTATTTAGAGAGCTTTGATTCATAAATCTGAAATAATGTACAGTAAATTTCAAATTTATATACTTGATAGTGAGTTTTGATTTCTGTCTTAAAAATCTTTTTACATTTTATTGTAAATAGCTTCAGCTTGTGTGGAGTTGACAGATCTCTCATCCAATGCGTTCCCAGGTGGCGGATAGGGGGAGCTTTGTCATTATTGAGGTTTGACATAATATACTATCATTGCTAAGTAATAGCTCGAGCTCAGGCTCGCTATCACTTATAAGGTTAAGGTGGTTGGCGGCTAGTTAGTGGTTAAAGAAGACTAGTCGCTAACAACTTCCCTCCCACCATCCGACGCCAGGGCACTGGTCGGTTGTAAATATTGAGTAGCCTAGTCCATGTACGCCGTCAATGCATGGATGGTCTAACCCGTTGTGTGCACACTCGTGGGACAAAGAATTTAATTATATGGAACAAAAAAAACAAAACAAACGAAAAGTTATAAGGAGGAAGATGGAAAACAAACAGCAGGAGGTACCAAGCCCACCAAATGCGTAATACCAGCTTACAACTCTGGAAGCAAAAGCAGCGAGGTGCCTCTGAGCTTCGCACCAAGCACCTCAAAAGCTGCTCTGGCCCGCTCCTGCCCGAAACCAACTCGGGCGGCAGCAACGAGCCCGCCGAGTCCTTTACTCCTGAGGAACTTGTTTCTCTCAACTGGACTACATCACTGTTGGCCCAATTGCAGCGAAACCCTCCCCCACGTCGAAGGACGGGCCTAAACGGCAACGTTCGGAGGAGGCTCAGCCGCAAAACCAACAGCGTCCAAAGACATACAACCCGATGAACAGGCCGTATAGCGAAATTTCCAAAGGCTATCTTATACGAGCTGTCACCGAAAGGAGCGTTCCGGATTGCGCTATATCCCACACAAACAGGGATATAGTGTGCAAGAAGCTGATGGAAGTCTTCGGTGCCTGGAAAGTTCTGAAAGAGAACCCAGTACTCCTCCCCCAGGGTGATCATGCTGGATGGTACCGTAACCGAGTCAAGCTAATGGCATGCTCAAACGAGCAATCAGCACTGCCCCTGAAGCAGGCGATCGCTGTTTTGGATGGCCTATGGGCGCTAGACTGGAGTGGTTTCCATTGAAGAGATCTCACGTCTGCCTACGGCCATGGCCCAAATACCAGACGAATCATCCAAACAAGAGGAGATTATGGAACTCATTCCTACAGGCGACTGGAAGGTGACCAGAGTTTCCGAATACGACGGAGAATCCAGAATGATTGTGATCATTACGAACAAGGAGTCATTGCCACCACTTCGTGAGAAAAGTGGGAACATCTACTATGGTTTTGAGTCAATCTTCCTACAGGTCTACCGAGGGGATAACAGAGACAAATCGGTTCAGATCGATGATGATCAAACTCTGGAAGCAGTCTTGTGAGAAGACTTGCTCAAGAGGACACTCACTCAAACTCCGAGTTTGTGGGTGAATTTTTGGAGCGAGTGGACAAATCAGTTGACGTGGATGCCCTCTTGGACTCCGACCAAGATGATGTCAACGTCACAATCATCCCAAAGGACTCACATGGTGAAGATAACGCAAGTTAATCTTCACTATTCTAAAGCAGCTTCGGCTGCGTTGCTCCTGCGAATGGTAGAAAGAGGAGAGGAGCTAGCACTAGTCCAGGAACCATGGAACGTTGACGAAAGGGTTTGCTGATTACGTGCCTTCAAGCTAGTAAAAAACTCAGTATCTTCATCCTCTCCGATTTCAGTGATGAGGACACTGTTGTAGCGGCCTGCGAGACAAGCTCAGACACCATCTACATTGTCTCCAATTACATGGTCCATGATCATTGCGACCCACCACCAACTAAGTTTCGCGAAATAACAGAGGCGGCTAGATCAATTATTATTGGAGCAAACATCGTAATTGGAGCTGACGCTAATACCCATAATGTCGTTTGGGGAAGCTCCAATACATATACAAGGGTGAGTATATGATTTTATTCTTTGTAGTAGTATGGTTCTCGATATTACGCTAGTTAGTACTAGACACTCTATTACGATTAGCGATTGGAAGGTCTCCAATGACTGTCCATTCTCTGATCACTTGTACATTGACTTCAATATAGAAATTTGTTTGCCCAGGGTTAAACCCTTTTAAAACAGGAGGAAGACAAACTGGACAGTACAACATGATATTATGTCCCAACTTCTCCCAAATTCCCCGACCATCAACGGTTGTAGTGATATTGAGCCCTTGATACAGCGACTTTTGTTGCATGCAGACCCAAAATCTTCAGGGGTAGAAGTAAACCACATTGGTGGAACTCCCAGATAGGCGAGACTCGTAAAGAAAGTAGCCATCTATTCAATGAGGCCAAGAGACTAGGAGACTGGTCTACTTATAAGTCCTCAGTTAACAGCTTTAAAAACCAGATAAAAAATGCGAAACGCAAATCCTAGAGGGCTTTCTGTAGCGGCGTAAAAAGCCACTCTAAAACCAGTCGGTTTCGTAAAATTCTGGCATCATCACCTACTGTTACAAGTTTCTTCCAGAAACCATGTGGCAGTTGGACAGTAAGCGGTCAAGAGCTCATAGATGTCTTAATGAACGCGCACTTTCCTGACAGTCTCCCTTTAACCGGATGCTCTGTAATATCTTCAGAGGTCATCATTGATGTTCCCATTGCCATAACGGATAGTTAACTGGGATGGGCTCTGACCTGCAGTACAATGCGGATATAATAGTTCCCTGGCTGGTAGGGTATACTGAAAAAATTCTCGGGTATAGGGAATATGCATTAGTGGCCTTCATTGGCATGGAAGGGGCCTTTAATAATGTTACTCCGAAGGCAATTAAAATGTCCCTGGAAAGACTGGACATACATCAGTCGATCATCAGCCTCATATGGAGACTTCTAACCAATAGGATTAAAAAATCTAACATGGGTGCGTCTACCATTTACAGGGTAGCAAATAAGGTGGAGTTTTATCTCCACTTCTCTGGAATATCACCGTTAACTCATTACTCAGGGAACTTGATTCACTGAAGTTTAAGACTGTCGCTTAGGTGGACGATGTTGTGGTGGCTGTATCTGGGAAATATCTGGATACTATGTCTCACCGCCTGCAAACTGCTCTGAGACTAATTAGTACATGAACTAATTAGGAACTAATTAGTTTCTGCAGTCTTAGCGTAAATCCAGGAAAAACGGAACTTGTCCTCTATTTTAGGAGATACAAGATTCCACCTTCCCACTTCCACGCCTAAACGATGTTGAATTAAAGGTGTAAGACAGTGAGAAGTACGTTGGGACTATACTGGACTCCAAACTATCCTGGCTCCAGAATAAACGGACCAGGGTCTCAAAGGCAGATATTGCCTAATATATGTGTAGGAAGGTCATCGGTAAATACTGGGGAATAAATCCCAGGAATACGAAATGGCTCTTCGACACGGTGATTAAGCCCATACTTATGTACGGAGCGATAGTATGGTGGAAGGCTATGGAGAAATCCACCTATATCGGAATCTTTGATAGGATTCTGCGTAGTTCTGCGCTACTCATAACAGGAGCGCTTCGTACAACTCCTTCGAAAGCCTTATTTGTTCTAATGAACTGGTTACCGGTGGATCTTATGGATCTTAAAGTCTCAGGTGCATGGAACGATAGTGGATTCGGCCATGCGACCATTCTGGGATTCCTTAATAGCATTATTAGCAATATCGATTATTGCATCCCCACACCCTTTCTTAGCAGAGACTTCTCAGTATCAATCTCAACTATTCCAGAATTAAGAGCTGGTTCAGTTGAGGTTTATGCTGATGGGTCCAAACCTGCTGAAGGGGTTGGGGAGGGTGTCTATATTCCCGTTTATAGGAAAAACATTTCCTTTAAATTGCCAGATCACTGCAGCATTCTTCAAGCTGAGATCTCGGCCATAAAGAGGGCGGTGAACTGATTAATTTATTATAGGGTATTCGGAGCGGATATTCAGAGATGGTTTCCCTCTTCGAGGTGAAGATACGGACCAACAGGTTGGAGTACCGTTTTCTGCCTGCAGATAAATAATTCTGCGGAACTTATCGCGAATTGCACAGGATAGATGGGCAAATAAATCCACATGTTCAATCTCGAGGCAAATATGGCCCCATTATGATGAATCTCGATCTAAATTCATCATGCGACTATCGAGGCATCGGCTAAGAATTCTTATAGCCGTTGTCACAGACCTTTGGATTACTGGTATGCATACTAGGAGACTAAGGCTCCCTTTTAACAACTTTTGTAAAAGTTGTCGGGATGAAGAAGAGGAGGAAACGGTGGAGAATCTTTTATGCCACTGTCCAACTCTTGCCGAGATCAGAACTGATCATTTTGGATGTCCGTCTTACGCATGTATAACACTGGGGAACAGTCTTTTTCCGGCCTGGAACTTTATAGCAAATTTTTACTAATTTGAGGTAGCTGATTTCAAATTTAGATATACCATTATGTCCAAAATTAAGGCACTTTCACTACATATCGAAATTTTTTGGAAATAAATCTGTTATTTCTGATCGGCTGGTTGGATTTTCACGAAATTTGGTATAGGCATAGCAGAGGAGTGTACAATGTTAAGTTTGGAAGGTGGCACAACAAACCCCTCAGAGGCGGAGCTAAGGGGGCTCAAAGTTAGGTACCTCTGACATAAAAAAATTTTAATTACTGGCAAAATTTTTGTTTCTCGCCCGATTTCAAATATTTTTATATATTGTTGTAGGCCCTGATAAGACCTATAAAAGACTACATAATTTTCCATGTTCTTGGTCCAGTTTTTTCATATATATCCTAGTATTTCCGACCGATTTTATTAGTTTTTTTCTCAACTAGTTAAAGAACAAAATGTGGATTCTATAGCCAAAAATGTAAAAAAAAAAAAAAAATTTTTGGGAATTTTCATTAGTTTTTTTGGGAACTCAGGAAAACCCTACCCGTGATTGAAAGTTGGTTAACGCGCTTTTATTTATATTAATAAGATCCACATTTTCTGCAACTTTCATAAAGATATCTTTATAAACGAATATGATTTACTTAAATTTGCAAAATATGGCAACCCTATAAAAAATAAAAAATATTTATTAATTATTTTTATAAAAATATTTTGTGTATAGATATTATTAAAAGTATACAGAAATATTCATAATTTTCTAAGTAATTATTCACGCAAAGCTAAAGGCAAAAGCTGCAAGTTTCTAAAAATATAGTCATATATACAATAAATTGGAAATATAAAAGTTTAAAGGCGCATATTTTTGAAATTGAGGCATGATATTGACTTGAATCTTTTTGCAAAAGATCGGAAATTACATATGCTAAATGATAAGCTTAATTTGGAATATTTTTAAAATTTCTTTCGCTATTTAGAAATAAGCCAAACAAAAGGCCCAATTTGAGATTTTTTTAGAAAATACAATTTTTTAAATTGTAATAACATATTTGTTTATAAAGATATCTTAATAATCTTAAATTTGCAGGAAATGTGGATCTTATTAACATAACCAAATTTCAATCAGGGGTAGGGTTTTCCTGAATTCCCAAAAAAACTAATGAAAATTTCCAAAAATGGGATTTTTTACATTTTTGGATATAGAATTAACATTTTTCCGAAGTCCCGTAGATTTTGATTTAAAACTTTTAACAACATATTGAAGATTCTTAAAATATATACCGCTTGTCGATTCGCGCTTTGGGATTTGAGAAAATATGGTCTAAAATCAAAACTTTCATATAAAATGGATCGAATTCTTGAGGATGTGTACCATGACCAATTGAGTTATTGGGCTTGTTTTTTATCTTAAAGTCATCTCTGTGAAGTTACCTTTCAGAAAAGTGCAAAATTATTATATGTTGCTAAAGAAAATTTTATGTTAGATAAAAAAGAGTGTAGATACTTTTTCGGCTAAAAAAACACGATTTTGCAATTTTCAAATTCAAAATCGATTATTTTTGGACTCGGTAAAGATATCAACTTAAATTTTTTTATTCAATAGATATGAAAAAAAAACTGGACCAAGAACATGCAAAATTATGGGGCTTAAAAACTCCAAACTCGAAAACTATAAGAGATAAATAGGACCTACAAGAACATATAAAAATATTTGAAATCAGACGAGAAACAAAAATTTGGCAAGTGATTAAAAATTTTTTATATCAGACGTACCTAACTTTGAGCCCCCTTAGCTCCGCCCCTGAGGGGTTTGTTGTGCCCCCTTTCCAAACTTAACATTGTACACTTCTCTGCTACTCCTAAATTTCATGAAAATCCAACCAGCTGATCAGAAGTTACAGATTTATTTCCAAAAAATTTCGACGGTTCACCATATTCAGTTAAAAAAAATCCGAAACTCTGCAACAATATTATCTTTAAGCCGTGCTTACATTGTTTTTAAATTTGCCCAGTAGTTTCAGAGATAATGTTGAAGTTTTGAAAAAAAATAACAATTTAAAAAAATTTTTTTTGTTTTTTAAAAATTCAAAAAAAAAAAAAAAATAAAAATGCGACAAAAATCACAGTTTTGGTCTAAACATATTTCGAGTGAAATGAGCTTTATTTCATTGCAATCGGTGCACAACTTTTGATTTTATTCACAATTTACTGAGAAAACTGAAGTAATAAAAATCGCGATTTCCATAAAAAAAAAAAATTAATGTGTATGTTGGAACAAAATTGAACTTTTTTATGTTGACTGAAACTTTATAGCAATTTTTTACTATTGCATTTTTTGTCTATCAGCTATGTCCAAAATAAAGGCACTTCCACTAGGTATATAACACTGGGGAACAGTCATTTAGTAAAAATTTGCAATAAAGTTCCAGGACGCACAAACAAAGTTCAATTTTGTTTCCTTGTGTTATCAGATCTGCCCGATCTGATATAGACATCAGATGGATCAATTCTTTCGTTCGTTTCGAGCGCTGTTATGGACATTTGATTTAGCAACACATGATCCTTAAAGGACCAAATTGGACCCAAGTGAGCTGTCTCTTTTTGACTAGACAGCTGCTCTAAGAACCTAACCTAACCTAACCTAAATAGCTTTAAGAATAATATGTATGCTTGCTGAAAAAAATTGTAATTTCATTGAATATTTAATAAACAAATGAAATAATTAAAATTAAATTAAATGAAATTTGTAAAGTAAATTTTATTAGTTAATATCATGGGCAAAAAAATTATAATTACCTCATTCTGACTAGTAGTCATTTTAAACCATAAAAATTCCTCACAGAAATCATGGCATACAAATCCAGATAAAAAAATAATTTCTGTGTTGTTTTTCTTAAAAATTTTAAATATTTCAAACTTTGACTTTCGACCTTCTTATTTTAAAGGTGGTACTTGCTTGTCCTATTTTCTTAAAAACTTCAGAATGTATTCTCTGAGATATGGTTTATATTATTGCGTAATAATTTTGTTTAGTTTGAATATCAATTCAAAGAAAGTTGACTTTATAACCAAAAAACCGCCAAAAATGCCTTTTTGACGAAATCTGCAAAATTCAAATCACAGGTACGACTTAGTTATACAAAGTATTGACCTAATTCTTTCTTAATTTCATTTCCTGTAGTGTTGTCTATAAACCTGTATGGCTTTATTCGAACATTTTGAAAATTTGTTTAACACAATTTTTAAAAGTTTGAAATTGAAGTTTTGAAACTTTTTAAAAAAAATCAAAAATTTTCAACAAAGCATGGTAAGGGGTTTAATTTATCGTGGAGAAACAAAAACATATTTTTCAGTAATTATGGTTAAAATTTAACTAAAAACAGCATTTCATTTAAACATTTCTCAAAAAATTAAAGATTTGTTTGTACAATCCTTACACAAGTGGTCTAAAACACATTAATGGTCTGGGGAATAAGTGATTTTTCCTATTTATGTTTTGTTTTATAGATAATTATATGTAGATTACGATTTTTAACATTTTGTTACAAAGCAAAGTACTTAACAGCAAAATTTTTCTAAAAAAAAGTCATATTTTCCTCATATAAACGCACCAGTTTTGATGAAGCACGGGTTAACGATATCCGATTTCACTAATATTTCCCACAATCACCCCTATCATTAATACTTTTTCCTTCGAAATGCTTTCCCTTTCCCTAAATTTTCAATCGCGAAAAAAATTCCCATGAATAATTTCATGATAAAATAAAATTCCCCTTATCATGAATGATTTTTTCCCGCGAATTTTTTCACGTTTCCCTTTAATTTATTCACTTTATTTTTGCTGGGAAACAGAACATAACATGTAAGTAGTTCTTATAATTCGAATATTAAAGTTTAAAAAATTTATTTTAAGGACACGATCTGTTAATAAGGCACAAACTGATATTTTGCTCAACAAAATGCAAAACAACAGGTCGATTGTCTGCGGATTTGTGAAGCTTTCGAAAGACGTGGATAAATCTAATACAGAGAATTAATTTAAAATATTTTTTTGCTTTATTGAATTAGGTCACTTTCAATGTATCGGGTAACTCCATGGGGTCAGGTGCGTCCGCAAACAATTAGCTGATACTTGCTTTCCTCCTCTTGCAATAAAATTATTGTTTCAATTCTAAACATTTTGTACACTTTAATTTGTTGTAATTCTTTTGTTTTGTTGGGTTTCCAAAAAGTAGCAGAATTGTTTTACTACATAAAACTTAAATAGTGCAATAAACTAACGTTGTAATCAAACTATCATTCCAATACTAAATAGTTTGCTTTGTTGTTTAACTCTTCTTTAAAATATTATATATATACGTGTATATTTTTGAACAAAAGTTTCTTTGATTTTCCTTCTTTTTTACATTCATTGCGATTCACGATAGCATTTTTCCCTTCGAGGGAAATAAAAATTTCATGGGAATCAAAATTCCGCTAGTTATTCCCGATTATTTTGCGTATGTTTAAATGATTTTTCAGATGAATTTTAGCGAATAATGCGCTCTTTTGATAAAAAATTTTCCCGTACCTACGAAAATTATCTATGGAAAGAAAAGAAGCCTTCTAACACTCCAATGCACTCAATTGGAAATATCTGAGTAAAATTGTTGTGTTGGATTTAACGAGAAAACTATACATTTGAAAGAGTATTCAATCTAAAAGGAGTAATTAATAGGAAGAGTTCCGTCAGCGAATAATTTAACATATATCCAAACTTAAAAAAATCGCCAAAACGGAAAACACTCGAAAGAAAAAAATCGTCAAAATGATAAAAATACCCAACATAAAAACATTGCCAAAATGGAAGAGAGTAATATATTTATTTTTGTAATTTTTTCATACATAATTCCTTTAAACTCTTCTAGTCGTCACCATATTTGACGACGACAAAATAAAAGTCGTTTCAATGCAATATCAACGTCGACATTTCTTAGAGAATACCAAAAATAATTCAACAGTCATCGATAGATATCGATAAGGAGAATACCAATTTGCCACAGATGACACAAGACGACGTCGTCTTGTGTCAACAACGACAACTAGAATAAGGGTGATTTTTAAATAAAAATAAGAGTTATTTTATGATTTTTATTTTTTCGAGCAGAAATAAAAGTTATTTTGTGATTTTTTATTTTTTAAATATAAAAGTTAACGGAAACAATCGCCAAAAAAAAATTACGATAACGAAAAAAATACTCCAAAATAAACAGAAATTGCCAGAATGAAAAAAATCTTAAATGAAAAAATATCGAAAACAAAAGAAATAAAAAAAATCACCGAAAAAGCCAAAATTCGATTTCGTTTGACAATTAAAAAAATAACACAACCGCTAAACAAACTTAAGTAGCTTCCATTTTTACAAAATCTTTATTATTTAAATTTTACTTTGATTTAATTTATGTTTAACAATAAATTTTATTTCTTGATTTTGATTTCAAAAATATTTGTTTAACATTGAAAAATCATTTTTGTATAACACATTGTTGTACTTAGTAACACAATTTTGATTTGTATGAGAAATATAATTAAAATTTAATAAAGATATTTAGATTTTGATCGAAATCTCATTTAAACTGGATTTATACAAATGTAAATGTGGTAAAGGTAATTGTGATTTTTTTTTTCCTAGTACACAGATTATTACAAATTAACACATAATATAATGTAGATTATAGAAAATATATTTCGAAATTTTTACGCATTTCAACAATATTAACCTCTAAAACAGAAGGTCAAATTTTGGATTATATGAGATTTTTAACGAAAATATAATTCAAAATGGACAAAGAAAACTCGTTTTGTCATGTAAAGTTATTCTAACAAAACTAAATTCATTATAGAATTTAGAATTAGAAATCCAGATAAAAATAAATAATTTTGAGTTATTATTCGGATAAAATCCTTAAATATCCCAAAATTTTAGCTTTGACCTTATTACTTTAAGGGTTAACATTTTTGAAATGCGTTAAAAATTTCGAAATATATTTTCTATAATCATATTATTTTGTTAAGTTTTAATTTTTAAGAATCTGTATATTAGTCCAAAAAATTACGCCACAACACAAAAATCACAAAAAAAAACCTTTTTGCTGAAATCTGCTATATTAAAATCTAAGGTATGACGAATTTATTCAAAGCTAAAATGTCATCAAGCCAGTCTTTCTCCAAATGTCGCTTCGCGTTTCCGATAGCGTTTTTCTCTTCCAACTCTTCCACTTGTTGAGCCCAACTCAGCGTTTCGGCTGCAGGCCTTTGTACAACAAACATCTCTTCATTTTGTTAGTTGCTACTCTATTTACTCGGAAATCGTTTCCATTCCTCAAGTTATATGGGTAGCTTTCATACACATATGATAGTTCTTGTGTCAAGTATTCTGGCGCATATCCCATCTTCATTTTGAAGATAAAGATACATGTGTTAAGATGGAGCCTTTGTCTGATATTTATCGATTTCAATGTGTCAAGCATATATTGTATCAAAATATATCTACAACATTTTAAAATCAATCACATAGCTTTATTTTGTAGTTTTTGTAACCTTTCTATTTGTACATTTGTGCAGTAAGTGTATAGTACGGTTGACCCGAATTCAAAATGTGGTTTAATTATTGTATTATATATATTTATTGCAGTAATTGTTGATATTTTTTATTTCTGTTATTTCTTTTCCATCTATTTAAGACGTAATTTACTACCGTTTCACGTGAAAATCTTTTAAGTCTTTCCAAGAATTTTTTCACATAATCTTAGTGAGTTTATTGGCCTAAATTCTTCACATTTATTTGTTTTAACAAACTTTTCATTGGCGACACCACTGAAGTTTTCCAATTTTCAGGAAATATACATGTTTTTAATGATTTATTTATAATTTTTAACACTTCCCCATTCAAGTTCCAATTATCTTTATATTAACATTATTATAATCGGGTTTATTGTTCATGTTTTTGCATATATTTTTAAGTTATATTTTTGTTATTTCTCGGAATTTAAATCTACAGTTTATCACATATATTTGATATATATATTTCACATATTATATATTATCTATAATTTCTTATGTACTGTTTACAAAATATTTATTAAATTAATACGCTATTTCATTACTGTCCTTATATTCTATATTTGTAAATATCACAGATTTTATCACATTTTTTATTTTCTTTAGTACTAAGTCTTTGATTTTATTCCACATTTGCCTTTGATCTTTGGTATTACTTATTGTTCTATTAATATATGTATTTTTTCATTTTGAAGTATTTTTATATATAAATTTCTGTCTTTTTTATAATCGTTCCATTTTGCATAGTAATTTGTTCTTTTCGCTATATTATATTTTCATATTTTGTCTCTTTTGTGCTGTTAAACCATTTATTTACAATATTTTTTCATTTATTTTCTTTTTTATTGAGAGATTTTTAATTGTTCTTAATTATTATAATTCACGTCGTAATTTTCATTGAAGGTGATTAATGCACTAATTTCCCTTTAAAAATGGTATTTTTTATATTTCAAGATTTTTACTTCACTTTCATTGTTCGTTGCGATTTCATATTAATTGTGTATTTTGATTTCTATTACTTCATGATTCGATATTTTATTTCTATTACTTATGTTTGGACTAATATTCGTACTAATTTCTTTAATAAAGTCTATTATTGTTCTTGTATTTTTTGTAACTCTTGTAAAATTAGTCATCACTTGTTGTAATCCCTTATCATTGATTGTGGATTCCATTTTATTCTTATATGTACTTTCTTTTGTCCAATATATTTTAAAATCACCTGCAATAATTATATTTGTATTTATTTCAGTTATTTCTATTACGATTTCTTCAAAATACTTCATAAAATTCTGCTTCTTGACTACTTGGTGATTGTTATAATTGATGAGTTGTTGTATTTAACATTATATGCACATATCCAATATTTGAAATCACACAATATTTCGGTTAATACGTTTACATGCCAGTCCTTATTAACATATAATATTACTTCTCCGGTTCTCGCATTGTTAGTCAAATGTGTTTCTGATAATATTATGAACTTTGGCTATCAATATTAGCAATTGCTTCAATTTGATTAAAGTTGTTTATAAGTCCTTGTATATTTGTGTATATTCCTTGTATGCTTTCTAATTGTTATTCATTTAATTCCATTCTTCTTCTTTTTAATCCTAATTTATTTTTATAAACTGGACACTCTCTATCTGTCGTCTTATGGTTCTCATCAGGGCCCAAATTTAGTTTCTTGTTTGTCCTAATGCGATTAATACATTTATTTATAATATCCTTATTACATTGGTTTGTATAATGATTTCCGTGACATTTCAAACATACTTCCTTATTTTTGCATTCTACTGATTTATGGTTAAATCCTTCACATTTAAAGCAACGTAATATTTGTGCACCATCAAAAACTCGACATTTCTCCCAAACGATATTTAATCTCTAAGCCGAAATTAGTCACTCCCCTTCACTCATTTTACTTTAAATTTTTTTATTTTCTTTCTCTCATCAACATTCTCACTTTGTATGACTAATGCTTGCTGGACTGGATGCGATGCATTGATGTATTCTTATTGGCGATTCTGCCGAAATGAATACATCTCTGGCACTGGGTACGGTCTTAGTGCCATACGTTTTCCGTGGACCAAATAAATGGGTATCATGCACTTTGTTACTGTTGTTACGTTCGGGCTTGGCTACATCAAATTTCGCTACACGAAAAATGACAAAGCCAAAGAGGTTGCGGATGGTGCAGATAAATCTGCACCATTGTGAAGCCGAATTAATAACTTACCTCAGTGAGACCAATGTGGAAGTGGCCCTAATCCAGGAGCCTTGGCTAAATAATAACCAGGTCTGTGGTTTAAGGGCCAAAGGATACAAGTTGTTCAAGCCGTCCACTGAGGATAAGCTGAGGACTTGTATTCTGGTGAAGAATGAACTTCAGTTAATTCTTCTTAACTCTTTCAGTTATGGTGATCTAACGGTCGTTCAAAGAGAGGCGTTGGGAGGCGGTAAACTGGCCTAGGCCTCGGTGTACATGCCCTATGAGGAGCTGGAACCACCAGATGACAGGGTGTGGCCCTTAGCCGAGCACGCAAGACGGAATGGAGTACGTCTATTGCTCGGTTGCGATGCTAATGCACACCACAGTCAATGGGGTAGCAGGGATACCAATAAGAGAGGTGAGTCAACATTTGATTTCATTATTACGAATGATCTTTTAATCTGTAATAGGGGTAATACCCCTACGTTCAGGACGAAGGATAGGAACTCGGTAATAGACATCACATTGACTAACTCTAGGGACCTAGTTGAGGATTGGAGGGTGGCCATGGGGTGCACTTTCTCATGGCAGAATAACCTTTAATCTGCACTTCCTGGGTTCTGAAGGGAAACCTTTTAGGAATCCTAGGACGGATTGGGACGCCTTCGGGCGGGATCTGGGGTCAAGATTGACCGGAACTCCGATGGAGTTCTTGTCGAGGGAAAATCTTGACGAAGTGGTAGAAAAGGTAACAGGGTCTATTAACAGAAGCTATGAGCTCAACTGCCCGGTGAGCTATCCGGGTAAAAGGAAACAGCCGGTCTGGTGGTCAGAGGAGTTGAGAGCACAACGGACCACAGTTGGCAGGCTGTACAACAGAGCCCATAGGACTGGTAGGGACGAAGATTAGGGCACCTATAGAGTGTGTTTCAATAAGTACAAAAAGGACATTAGAAGAGCTAAAAGAGCCTCGTGGATTAAGTACAGCGAGGCCATTGACTCTGTCAATGAACTTTCTAGATTCAGAAAGATACTGTCAAAGGACCCTAGTGTTCCTAGGAGTATCCAGAGATCAGATCAGATGGTTCATGGACGGAGTCTAGTTCTGAGTCACTTAATGCGCTTTTGGAAACCCACTTTCCGGGTTGCAGGGATCCATTGGTGGAGGAATCAGGTGAGGGAGAGCACTACTTCACGGAGTCCACCAGTGGGATAATTGGAACAGTGGTAAGAGACCTGATAACGGTTGAGAAGGTCACATGGGCGGTGAATTCATTCGAGCCTTATAAGTCACCTGGCCCGGATGGTATTTTTCCGGCCATGTTGCAGAATGCACCGTTGGTGGTTCGTCTACTACTGGTTGAGATTTTTAAAGGGTGTCTGGAGGGAGAGCACTACTTCACGGAGTCCACCAGTGGGATAATTGGAACAGTGGTAAGAGACCTGATAACGGTTGAGAAGGTCACATGGGCGGTGAATTCATTCGAGCCTTATAAGTCACCTGGCCCGGATGGTATTTTTCCGGCCATGTTGCAGAATGCACCGTTGGTGGTTCGTCTACTACTGGTTGAGATTTTTAAAGGGTGTCTGGTACATAGACATATACCAAGGGGGTGGAGAGAGGTAAGGGTCATATTCATACCTAAAGGTGGTAGGACCTGTCACTCGAAACCCAAGGACTATAGACCTATCAGCCTATCGTCTTTCCTTTTGAAGACTTTAGAGAGACTGATAGACCTATATTTAAGATCTTCTGGTAGCTCCAGCATCATGAGTAGTGCTCAACATGCTTATCTGAAAGGTAAATCTGTGGAGAGTGCGCTGAGTGATGTGGTGGGTTATATAGAACAAGGACTTCGGTATAAGGAATACACCATGGCCGCGTTCTTGGATATTGAGGGAGCGTTCAACAATATCAAGATTGACGCTATCAAGCTAAGCAACAGGATTGTCAATTCAAGCTTGGGAGGAGTATGTTTAAGAAAACTAGTGACTAGGGGGACTCCTCAAGGGGGAGTACTCTCACCCCTGCTGTGGCTAATAGCTGTCGACGTGATTTTGCGTCAATTCGACAGCAGAGGGCGGAAGATCGTGGCATATGCTGATGATGTGGTTATACTGGTAAAGGGAAAATTTCTTCCCACAATCAGTGAGATCATGCAGTCCGCGCTGGGTGAGCTGTCCTCGTGGGCCGCTGATAAGGGGTTGGGAGTGAACCCGGAAAAGGTAGAGAATTTCAGACTACCGGTACTGTGTGGAACTGAATTGAGGCTTTCAGACTCAGCAAAATATCTGGGGGTATTCCTCGATAGTAAACTGACCTGGAAGAGGAATGTTCAGGAGAGACTCAAGCGTGGCCTCAATGCCTACTACATCTGTAGAAACTCCATAGGTAAAAGTTGGGGGCTCAAACCAAAAGTTGTATATTAGATTTACACTTCGGTGGTGAGACCAATCCTTTCTTATGGTTGTTCTGTCTGGTGGTAGGCACTGGAACGCAAGAGTAATAGGAAACTTTTGTCGAAGGCACAGAGGTGTGCTTCGATTGGCATTACAGGTGCAATGAGAAGCACACCACAGGCGGCTCTGGATGTCATACTTCATCTCCTCCCATTGAAGAGATTGTGAGGGGTATGGCAGCAAGGAGTCTGCTGAGACTTAAGGAATTGGGACTATTAGGTTCATCAAGAGCAGATCACTCCAGGGTCATATATGAGATCAGCTATGGTGAGGCTAATCTGTACTCCATGGGGGTATCAGATTACATGGCCGTTGAATCAGACTTCGGGGTAAATACTGTCGTGGTGATACCTGATAGGGAGATCTGGTCCGGCACTGAGAGACTATATGAAGGTTGTGCAGTGTTCACGGACGGATGAAAGATGAACGAAGGTACTGGGGCGGGGGTCTATATTATGGGCACGGATTTGAAAGGCTCTTTTAGACTCCCTGATGAGTACAGCGTTTTTCAGGCTGAGATTCTCGGCATCCTGAAAGCCGCAGAAATAATCAGGCAAAACATTGCGAGAGGTACCGAGGTCACTCTCTATGTGGACAGTCAGGCGGCTCTGAAGGCCTTGGGGACACATTTGGTGAGATCCAGGCTAGTAGCTGCCTGTAAGAAGACGCTAAGAGAGCTGATGGAGGACTACATGGTGAGACTCTGCTGGGTGCCTGTCCACTGCAATATTTCAGACAATGAACTGGCTGATGAACTGGCAAGGCAAGGCGCAGCAAAGAATGTCTCGGAGAGGGAAAACTATGTGAAACCACCACTAAGTTTCTTCTATGGGAAGATCAATGATTGGATCTTGGTCAGAACCAATTCGGCTTGGGAGAGTAGAGAGGTCTGTAGAGTGTCGAGGGCGATATGGCCGGTACTAAACAATGCAGGCACTAACACTCTCCTGGGCTTGAATAGGAAGAGCTTAAGAATCATGATAGGGGCGATAACGGGTCACTGTTTGATAGGGAAGATGAGGTCTAGATGGGACGCTAGCAATTCCGATTTTTGTAGAATGTGTGGAGACGTCGACGAGACCGAGTCTATTGAGCACATTGTGTGTCATTGTCCACGATTGCAGCATCGTAGGATGAAATGGCTGGGTAGCCAATTCCTCGGCGGGCTAAGTGACGTTCGGGACGCAGATCTTGTATACGTTATAGGCTTCGTCATGGGAATTGGTAACATTGCTAATCCCCCTATATGATTCGTTCAAATTCCTACCCCCTTTTATCTTCTACTTCTACTCTACTATTTTCTGAATTTTCTATTTTCTGTATTCTATACTCTATATTTCACAGCTATTTTAATGAAGGGACTCACAATGGACCGGGATCGGTTTCTGGGTGGAGATGTGGTACTATCTGGTATCACATCAACCTTCTCTATCTATCTATCTACACTTGATTCCTAATCATATTCCTTTTCAATGCATCTGAAAATGAAATCTTACTATCATTTTTTTGCTCTATATTGTTGCACATTTCTTTATTTTTGTTTTCAAGTCTTTAACATTAAAAAATAATTTTTTATTTCATTCTTTCAGGGTATCATCTAAAATCCGAAGTCTTTTTTCGTAACGTTTTACAATTACCCCAAGTAATTGTTTTATTTCGTTTTGTTTTTTGTTTTCAAATTCTCTTTTATATTCTTTCAAATTTATCACCCTTTTGAATTTCACGTAAACCTAAATCCGCATTTCTTATGAATTGCATGCAGTCCTTACATATAAAACGCACAAAGTTGTTAGCTTCCAACACTTCGATAGAATATTGGTCTATTCCCGAACACTTTTTAGTGCAATGATATATTTTATCACATACACCATTGCATCTGATGCCAGTTTCACCCCTAATTACTGATCTGCATGTATTGAACTCAGTCATCTTCGAGCGAAAATTTTCTTTTATTTAATTTAACCACTATATTATGTTTATTTTTGTATATTTTTATTTTAATTTATAAATTTGATTGTTCTTTATGTTTTGAATATGTTTTTATAAGTAAATCTGATTCAAAAAACAAAAATCCGCATTTTCATATTTCATATAAAATAATTTAGAAATAACAAATTTTAAAATAAAATAATAAATATAAATTTTATAATTTATATTTATAAATATATAATGCTATTTTAAATTTCCATATAAATTTTAAAAATATGTTAAATAAATGAATTGGGTAATTAATTGATATTTTATGCCATTTTACTTTTTTGAAATTTTAAGTAAACTCTTCAATTCTTGTTTAATAGAATTATAATTTGGATAAAGTATTTGAGAAAATAATAAATAAGAGAATTTTAGATTTTTCTAATCAAAATAATATTATTAACCTTCAACAATTTAGATTTCGACTCTCTGTACATCAACTAAAAAGTGTCGTTAATTTTCTACTCTTTATTCAATATAATTTTTGATTTGATTTGAATTTTTTGATTTTTGATTTTTACCCAGACGATAGCACTTTTATTTGCTGCGGTAAGGTGTATAACGCAAGAATCAAAAAATGGTTAGTTTAAAGTTAGTTTAAAATTTATTCACAAATACATTAATAAATAGAAGATAAAAGTAAACGTTAGCAAAGCACGAGCTTTCGCAGAAACCCATTCCTACAAAGCGTTTGTATTCTAGAGGAGTTTTTATCCTACTGCGGGATAATATCAAATATCTAGGAACTATCTTAGATAAAAAATTATCATTTAAATAACACATAAAATATATTTGTGAAAAAGCAATAAAATGCGGTCGTGCACTCTACCCCTTACTCAACAGAAGATCTAAAATTAATTTAAAAAACAAGATCCTTATTTACAAAATGTGTATTCATCCAAATTTGACTTATAGTTGCCAAGTCTGGTTTTATAAATCTGCTAAAACTTATATAAGAAAACTGCAAATACAAAATAAAAATTTAAAAATAATTAACAATAAAGTGTTTAATTCATTTGAACTGACTCTGTCATATAATAGAAAGCAGCACTTCTAAATATGAAATAAAAAGAAATTTGTTAAAAAATCTGTATGGCTCTTTTTTACTTAAAGAGTGTGGTTGTTTTTAAAATTTCTTATAAGGTCTAAGTATGTACAAGGTTTTCTAGACCACTTTTCCTTAATACTGTGATATTAGTAGGTTCCTTATTTAATTATTTAGATGTTAAATTGTTGTAATGCTATTAAGTAAATCCTCATAACGTAATTAATTGTTTTATAAAGATTTCAGTAAAGTCAAATAATAAAAAAAATAATAAGTTAGCAATTTAACCAAATATTTCGTTCTTGTGTGCCGGTTTGAACTCTTTGTATTATTTATGATATTTTGAACGATTATTGACCACCGATACCGTTTAAGTACTGATTAAAATGGGTTATCGTAACCGATACCGTTACAACGGTATATACCGGTATTTTAGTTTCGGTATTTTAAATAGTACATTTCTATGTAATGTTTTGTAAAACTAATTTATTGTAAAATTTGCTTGTTTTAAGAAAGATGAAATTATTCTAAATAATAACAATTTATTTAATGTAATATTTGAGTCGTTTTCTTTTGAAAGTGGTCTAAGTCTATACACAAAAATTATGGAATTAGGTATGAAAATATTTAAATTTTTACGGAATTATTTGATTCTTATTTAATTTTTTTTCTTGTATGTTTAAACTTGTAAAGATTTCTGAATGAATAAAGAAGAAAACTTAAATGTATAAAAACAAGCCTGATCCGGAAATTTCCATACAAATTTTTATGAAAAATGCACAATGCGGCTCAGATAAAAAATAAATTTTATTTTCAATTCCCTCTGGATTTATTTGTTGCTTTTATTTTGTCACAAAAAAAAAAAAAAATAATAAATTTTAAAAATTTATATGAATTTCGTAAACAAAATTGATAAAAGTTTGAAGTAAAAAAAATAAATGAAAAGGAAATAAATAAAATTGTTGTTTATTTTTCGTTGCCATTTAAGTTTTGTTGTGTTTATGAATTAAATTAGGATAAAACTTTAGTTAAACTATTTTTATGACTAAGTCCAATTTTTATGATGAAAGTACTTATACCACTTTCAAAATAAACAGCTAGTTCATGGAATCTTGTGTTTAATAAGATTTTGGAACAAATAATATCTTTGTTTCAACAGATTTCCTATAACAATCCGTATTGATTAGTTTAATACAGGAAGAATATTAAAAAAAAAATACAAATTTATCTTCAGTTCTCCGCCAGGGATTATAAATTAAGCGCTTAGAATATTTCGCCCAAAACATATTTAGGTTTTTTGCTGTAAATAGGTTTCTAAAAACTCTTAACACAAGTCAACAAATTGGTAGAGAAAATTGCATCGCAAATAATTTTACGAAATTCATATCCCTGTGCTAGATAAAGTATGTGTTCAACGAAGATACCCAAAATGATCCAAACGATCTTAAAAGAGAAAGTCCTCATTCTAAAATGTTTTTGGCTACAATTTTTTTTTTTTTTTTTGCATTCCAAAAAAAACTTTATTAACATTAAAAAAATACATTTTAATTCCAACTGTGCTGGTAACCTTGATTTGTTCCAAACAATTTTTATAATCTTGTTTTAATTTTTTTTTTTTTTATCAAAAATTCAAATAAAAATACAAATTAAATAATATTTACTAAATATTTTTTTATTATTGAGATTTCCAATTATTTCCTATTATATCCGTATTATATATTTGACTATAAACAAGTATTGCTTTTTCAAGACCTTTCTAATGATATCCATATTACATATATAGTCATAAATTATGATATTAACAAATATATTATGAGGAAAAATCAATTAATTTCTCTGAATATTAATTTTTAAAGTGCTATATTTTTGTTATTTAATGGGCTAGGAGTGTAATACGGGGATCATATGAAAGCTTGAAATGTTCACTAAATGATTTGATGTATAGGAGAGTACCGTTGTATCGATATATTTTTGAGATAACGGTACTTTTGTAAAAAAAGTCAAAATAAAAAGTAATAAAATATCATATTGTCCCACAATGGGTTAATGATTCGACACATTTTATTTATCAATCGAAAGGCCTTCTCAAGACCTTTCCAATGGTACCCATATTGTTCATTTTTATTAAAGGAGGAAGAAGAAAATTGCATTCTTACATCATAACTTAAGTACCTTTAACTCGAAAACTAACAGAGAGCGGAGAAAAATTTTTATATAACTTTTTTAACCAAAAATAGTGCTTTTGCCGAAAAGAAATTTGTTAAAAAATCAAGTGTCGGTAATCTTGATTTGTTCCGATGGGCTAAAATCGTAACCACTACTGTACATAGAGAAGATAGTCCTTGAACCGTTAAAAAATATTTTTACTTCAACCGGGCCGGTAATCTTAATTTGTTCCGCCATTAGCAATATCGATATCGAATAATTTTCGAAATTTTTTGATACGGAAAACGAATCACTAACGAAAATGTTTTGTCCAAGAAATATTCGAAGGAGATATCATTATCGAAGTTTGCGGTCACTGGGTATGTGCATTATATTTTATTGTATATATTGTATGTACATACATATGTATGAAGAATGACGTATTTACATACACTGCGTTCTTACCACAATATCCAATAATACTTTGACGAAAGCTCCTATAAACTATTAATATATTTTTTGAAATTGATGCATTTCGAAGTGGGCTCAACATCTTTCTCGTATATTTATATTGTATTAAAAAAAAACACAACTGCAATCGAAACGACAAACACCACCAATGCGAATGTCATAATGTAATTATCATTGCCAAGGCGAATACAAACAGGTAACCTTATTTAATCATCTGGTTATTTTATTAGTACTTACATAGTGCTATATTAGACAATTTTTTATTAAGCCAAACGTAAAAATGTATGCCAATGTATACAAGGTATCCTCAGTTAAACTGCTGATTATTATTTTCGATTGCTGCAGCTGTCAAACTGCATATATAAAAAATGAAAGAATTCGCCTTGTTGCTGTTTTTATGAAACTGTTGCCACCTTCTACAAATTCGCGTTAATTGTAACGTTTGTCTTGATAAAAAATTGTCTAAATTGTCAATTTACATGCTGAAACTACATGTATAAAAAATAATAAATGCGCCGTTGTTGTATATGTAGAACTGCTGCCACCTGTTTCATTTCGCCATGATCAGGGCACACTAAATAATAGAAATACAACCACATGCCTACAATTGAGATTAACGCTGATATAATATATTCGATAATGCCGGCAGATGAGAGTAACCATTTTGTTTATATTATGTTAAATATTAAATAAGGGGTACACGTATTCTAATAAATCCTATAAGATATCATTATTTTCAATCAGTCACTGAGTAAACATGGCCTTTTTATTTAAGAAATCCACACATTTTTTATCACATTTTTTTTTAAGTGATTTTAAAATATAGAACAATCTTTAAAGAAAATAATTTTACAAAAAACATTGTTTTTCTTTGTAATTTCCAAAATATACATACACACACAAACAAACTTTCGTATATGTTTATTTTTTGACAGTTCATATTATAAGATAGTTGTGTAGAGAAATCTCATCACAACAGTCTCAGAATACATATTATAATAAATATTTGAATCTAAACGTGAAGTAATTCTCTCTGAGAGCAAATTTAACACTCTCTGACAGAAAAATCTTACATATTATGTTGCGTCTAGATGGGTTGTATCAGGTGGCAGCAGTTCTGCAAAAACGGCGAATTCATCAATTTTTTTTATACATAGAGTTTGACATTTATAATCAGCTGATTAGTAGATGTCAACTATTTTCGCCTTGGTATCTTTTATTGAATGAACTGAGAAATTTGTTTAAGCAATGACGAAATGAAAAAGATGGCAGCAGTTCTATAACAACAAACATACGGCGAATTCACACAGTGTGCTTATATAAAGTTTAACAATTCTAAATACTAAAAAAAAAATCAGCAGATTTAGTGAGGTCAACCATTTGAATTGGCCTTGATTGTAAAGAAAGTAACAGCTGTTTTCGAAATTACATGAAATGTCACTAAGCCGGAGAACACAGCCTCAAAGATAGTGGGTAAGTTTGATGCTATAAATATTCTTAGTAATGTGGATTCATTGGAAGTAAACTAAATACCACTGTAAAAGAAGAATCAATGACAGCAAAACTTAGGAGTGTTAAGCAGTAAAGCTGCGAAAGTGGTTTGTAATGAAATAGATGAACTGACAAAGTCTCTTGTCATAGGAGGCATGTCTAAGAGATTGGCCACTAAAATTTTAACTCAAATGGCTGTAACATAAGTTTCCAAGAACTGTTCCGACCCTCGAAGACATGAAGTGTTGTTTCTAAATATGCGAAAGATTGCACCACAAGTAGGGCAGCGTTCTTATTACGGACAAATACAAAATGACAATAATAATTTCAATAGAAATAGTTATAGATGTAGAAGAAACTACTCTCAAAATAATTATAATTATTACAATAACTCAAATAATACTAATACGGCGACTTGGTAACAATCGTGGTAGAGAAACTACGTGAGAGCCACTAATATGATAGAAGATGGTTAAGAAAATCTGAACGCTCCCTTAAGATTAGATCAGTAAAAAGTAAAGACTTCAATCTTAATCTTAACTTAATCATTTTTATCAAAATTCAAATTAATTACACCAAAGAAATAATTACATTGTTAGTAAAATTAAATCTCTTGGTTCATTGTTTTTCGATTTGAGGTTTAAAAACTTCTTGAAACCTCATAGTTTTCATGTGGTAAAAAATGATTTCTCTTTATCTTGTGATGGTATTATAGGAATGGATTTCATTAAAAAGTATAATTGTGTATTAAAGTTCAACCGAGAACACGATTACCTTATATTAGGAATAGAAAATGTGAAACAATAAATAGAAATATCAATTATAAGTACCTGTAATGAAATTTCTTTACCAGCCAGAGTAGAAGTAATACTCGAAATAAAATTCCTTAACACTGAACAGGAATTATTGGTTCCGAATCAAGAACAACAAGCAGGCGTGTTCATAGCATCAACAATAGTGTTGTTTCACTCAAACATAGTGACATAAAAACTGAAAATGTGTATGATTATGCATCATAAAAGAAACTTACATAATAATACAGAAAAACAGAAATATTAAATATTTTGAAAAAACATTTTCCGCCACAATTTAAAAATACATTAACTAATGTCTGTTTCGACTATAGTGATATCTTTGGTTTGGAAACAGGAACAATAACAACTAAAAATTTTTATGAACAAAAGTTAAAGATACACAACCGGTATATAAGAAATTACCGATTACCTCACGTACGCAAAGATAAGCAGGTCAAGAAACTTATTGACAATAAAATTGTTGAACCATTTCATTCCGAATATAATAGTATTATACTATTAGTTCCAAAGAAATCTTTACTAAATTCAGAACAAAAGAGGTGGAGACTTGTGGTCGAGTCTAGAAAAATAAATAAAAAAATAATAGCTGATAAATTTCCATTGCCAAGAATTGATGACATTCTAGACCTCCTTGGCAGTGCTAAGTATTTTTTTATCTGTCTGGTTTTCACCAAATCGGGTTGGAAAAGGATTCTAGAGATCTTACATCATTTCAACCAATAACGGATCTTAAGGATTCACTAAATTTCCCTATGGTTTGAAAATCGCCCCTAATTCGTTTCAACGAATGATGACAATTGCCTTCAGTGGTTTAAGACCAGACCAAAGCTTTCTTGTGTATGGATGATTTAGTTAGGATGTTCAGAAAAAAATGCTTTCAAATTTAACCAATGTTTTCGATTTGTATCGAAAATACAACCTTAAGTTGCATCCTGAAAAATGTTCATTCTTTGTGCGAGAAGTAACTTATTTGGGACACAAATGTACCGATAAAGGAATACCCAGATGATAGTAAATATAAGGTAATAGAAAATTACCTCACATAAAAAACGCCGGTGAATTAGGAAGATTTGTAGCATTTTGTAATTACTATCGTAGATTTATTAAAATTTTTTCTGGCATTTAACAAGATTGTCTAAAAAGAATGTACCATTTGAATGGACTGAGGATTGCGACCTTGCATTCAACTCCAATATACCGATTTTTCTAAAGAATTTCGTATAACAACTGACGCAAGCAAACAAGCTTGTGGTGCTGTTCTAACTTAAGAACATGATGGAAAGCAGTATCAGTAGCATATGCATCCAAAATATTTACAAAAGGTGAAAGTAAAAAATCAGCAAGAATTAACAGCAATTCATTGGGCAATAAGCATTTCAGACCATACATATATGGAAAACATTTCTTAGTTCGTTCTGGACACATATCACTTTTTTGTTTATTTTCAATGAAAACACCAAATTCAAAATTGACTAGAATAAGACTCAATTTAAAAGGATATGATTTCGCTGTAGAATATCTTAGATGAAAATATAATTATGTTGCAGACGCACTTTCGCATATAACAATAAATTATTAAAATAAACATAAAAATTAATTATTAGAAGAAGCGTTACTTAATAAGGTGATCCACATAAATAATGATGCCAAAGAACAGAAGAGATAACGAGGCAATACCATGGGTTGGATATTCCGATGTTTTAAGAACTCTTAATAAAATTAAAAGATATTACAATTGTAAAAATATGACATAAAATGCCATTGACTTTAACAAACGCTGAAGAAAAACTATTTAATACGATATACAAGGACATGATCGGCCCATTACCCAAATCATATAACGGAAATGAATATGCCGTTACGATTATATGTGACATATGTGATTCCCGATGATGGTGAGACCTGTGGCTACGTAGCGTTAACAAAGCAACAGAAATCAACATATTGAGTGGCAAAATTTTTTTTCATCTATATCTATTGAAAGATACAAGTTTAAATTTGAATTTTTTTTGTTTGTATAAAAAAAAGAAAACTACATTAAATCAAAATTAAATTAAAAGTAAAAATAAACTATATATAAAACTAAAATAAAACAACAACCACAAGTCCTACTACCATCTTTATCAGCCACTCGCCACAGACATCTCACCCAACGTTGGAGTAGCTGTTCAGCACCTCAATGCCTGTGGTGCTTTGGTAATAAGGTTTTGTACTTGACCCGTAAGTTTGCACTCGGACACTAGACGGAATAAACAGTGTAGAAAGTACCTTTTTCTTAAAGAAAAATAAGAAAATAAAAGAAGATTAAAAAAAAAAAACAAAAAAAGGAGAAAGAAAAAATATTTGAAACATTTAAATTACCATAATTTAGGTTAGGAAAAACTCCCTCATTAAATAATTCCTTCCATTTTAGAAAATTTTTAGGAAACTAGGGTTGAGCTCAGGCCTGTATTAGCTTTCGGTAATTAGACAAAAGGGAATGTTTTTCCTAAAGTAAAAAAAAAAAATTAATAAACAAAAAGAAAAAAACCTATACATATAAAGAAAAAATAAATAAAAGGGTATTTTTTCCTGAAAATGAAAAGAAATTTTGAAAATAATACTTACCAGAACCCTGGACCTATACGGACGAAGAAAATCTTAACCTCCTTCACAACAAATTTCTCCAACCCGCAATATATCTCTGACTTCAGCTAAATAAATACAGTCACCTGTCATACCTACAATTATTAGTTTCGAAATTTGAAAACTGGCAATAGAACAAAAGAATAAAAAGATGGTTAGATTAAGTTTAAGTTAAGTTAAGTTTTTTTAATTAATAATAAACCATAGCTCTTATAATGTTGAAATGAAATTTTATAAAGTTTTTTTATTAAAATGAGGGTAAGGTGAAAGACGTATTCGGGGATATTTTACAAAGTTTAAGAAAATGTCAAGGAGAGATGATTATTTCTATTGGGAGGGTAACAATTTGGCAAAAAAAAAGCAACCAAACCATTGCATTTCTTTTTGTGTGTGTAAGTTAGGGAGTTGATTTAAAAATGTTATGTTTGACCATAGCGCAAGTTTCAAAATTGACACGACTGTTAAGTGAAGACTTACCTAGTGTCTACATTAGGCATATTTTTATCAAAACAAATGTCAAAATCAGTGCGAATATATACAAGGTAACCTTAGTTAAACAGCAGATTATTATTTTGGTTGTTACAGTTGTCAAACTGCATATATAAAAAACAATTAGGAATACGCCATATTGTTGTTTTTGTGCAACTGTTGCCACCTTCCATAAATTCGTGTTGGGTTTGACGTTTGTCTTGATAAAAAAATTTCTATTGTAGACACTATGTTAACAACAGAAAGAATAATTGTATCGGGTTCTTAATAAATACCTAATCCAAAGCAAGTAATTATATTCAGATTTGTATGAATTCGATTTAAAAGAAAGTTCTAAAAGTTTCAAAGTAAAAACCCAGTAAGAAATGAAGCTTCGAACGAAGCAAGTAAAGTAGAAAGAAAAGTAAAATTTTATTTTCTTCCTTACAATAACAAAGTTATTCCTTTACTCTAGCGCATCGTAGTAAGGCTTATTTCGAAGCGTTTGCTTTCTTTGTTAAATATCACGTTAGCGCATCGAAAAACTTGAACATTTTTGCTGACATAACATTAAAAGCTCTCACAATTTGTAGGAATAACTTTGCATAATTGGATGAAAAATGTACTTCTTTACTACCATAGGGACTCGCATGAACAAAAAAAAATCGTACTTTGATTTGAAAACATGGTTTTAAGTACTCATCCTAAATATTAAAAATAATTATTTTTACTCACATAACCTATGATTCTGAAAAGGTTAAACTTTGTCTTATCTATTTTCCTATCAAGTTTCGTAATTGAGATGAAAAAAGGGCGGATACGTAAGGAAGAATTATTATCTACAAAGTATCTACAATTAAAGTCTTAACACTTGATGAAAATATTTTTTTATCGAACTATTTAGTTGTCATTAATATGTTAATGGAATATTGTATATCAAGATAATCGTTTTAGTGATAGTCTGCTTTGGGAACTAAATCAAATGGCTTAGTTTAAATAAAAATTAGGCGAATATAATCTAATCTAAGAATTATAAAACAATAGCGAAGCCTGTTGATCAGTCTTCAGTAAGAATGGATAACATGACTTAAAAAATATTTCTTCAAGTGTAGTGATTCCAATCCGAATCAAGGAGGTCTTTACCACAGTATATTTTGCGCATTTTCATCAATGCATATGTATATAGAAAAACGTTATTAAGGAAAGTGCCATCCCAAAATGTTAGTTGACTATTGTTCAACTTAAAAAGAAGAGATATCTACTACTGAAAATATATCTTTCTTCATTAGATTAAATTTTAAATTTTTTCGTAAAAAGTTTGTTTTAAGAGTAACTAAATTTTGTATCTATCATATATTCTTTGTTAGTTCAGTTGTCTTATTACTATTACTTATTGCTTGGAATTCAATTCCCAAATTGGAGAATTTTTATTTTTCTCACATTTACCGTTCGTCAGATAAAAGACGCTTGCAAACGATATTTAACTCCCTACCGTTTCTGAAAACGTTTATTAATACTAGCTTTGGAATTTTAGAACATATGGGATAAACTCAAAATTTTTATACGAAATAGGTAAAAATCAGAAGGATCTAGACTGGCTTCTATTAAAAAATTAAACTTGATTTCTTTTTAGGATGGATCTCTATAAAAGTATAACATATTTATATTTTCTTAAAGAAGTTTTCATGTAGTAGAGAATGAGCTATTAAGCTTTTTTTTAATAAAAAACAGTGAAATCGGGTGAGAAACAGAAAATTAGCAAACTTTTAGTTTTATGAGAAGTTATATATCCGTTCCTGAGAGGTCTGTTGTGAGAATTTTTATGTTAATAAGATTTGCAGATTTATTTCCAATGCACAGTGGGGCAGAATCGAAATTTTTTGGAAATAAATCTGTAACTTCTGAACGGCTGGTTGGATTTTCATGAAATTTGGTATAGGCTTAGCAGAGGAGTGCACAATGTTAAGTTTAAAAGGGAGGCACAACAAACCCCTCAGTGGCGGAGCTAAAGATGCTCAAAGTTAGGTACCTCTGACATAAAAAATTTTTAATCACCTGCAAAATTTTTGTTTCTCGTCCGATTTCAAATATTTTTATATATTGTTGTAGGCCCTGATAAGAGCTATATGACTATTTATCTCTTATAGTTTTCGAGTTATTTGCGTTTGAATTTTTAAGCACCATAATTTTGCATGTTCTTGGTCTAGCTTTTTCATATATATCCTAGTATTTCCGACCGATTTTATTAATTTTTTTCTTAACTAGTTATATATATATATATATAATTTTTTTAATATTTAATAGATATAGCTAAAATAAAAAGTTGTAGGAATAATAGTTAGGGCATTTATACCTTTTTTAGTGCAGTCCCTTAGCAAAAAGGTTAAGGTGCGAGTTTTAGGTTCTAAAGTGAGCTCAATTTAGGCCGTATCTATGCCATATCTATGCTATGAAAAAAAAGCTTAAGCATAAAAAAACTCAAAAATAAATTAAAATATATGTGATTTTTTTTTTAACAAAATAAATTACAAACCCGTACAATCCGTGAGGGCGAAATAAGATGGCTGCCGTAATCGTTCGGAGACAACACCATTAGAAGAACCACCATTTTGAACACAGTAATTTCCTAAAGAAAAGAAATGTTTAGATGATTTTATTTCAATTTTTTTATAAATTATTTATGAATACTTACCTTTTATATGCTTTTTGTTAAATTTGCTAAATTTTCATTTGATTAATTTTTTTTATTTATATTGTAATATAAAATCTCCAGTATGTCATGAATTTATCTTTTTTTTATCATTTTTACATTTTATTCAGTTTTTTTTTTTTTAAATAAAAAGAAAAAGATTCTTATAACGTTTTACGAAAATAAGTGGGGTTCATATTTTTAAGTATGTGGTAAAAGGGATTTTTAAGGTAAGTGATTGGAAGGAGTAGCGGTTGATGAGATAGCGTAGCGGTGATAGGGGTAACCAAATTAGGGGCCAGCTACCATGGATAGGGCAGTTTGATACCCTTGTGGGAGGGACAATTTACCCCGGCATAACAGCTGCCGGCTAGAAGTGAAGAGAATTCTGCAACTTTCAAGTAATTTATTAAAACTAGGCAAGAATGTGAACGTAGCTCACTTCGGGTCTCCATATGAAATTTTACTTTTTATTAATTTTTTTTTTTTTTTTTTTTTTGATCATTGTAGTTGGTATATTTTTTTTGTGTGTATACCCGGCCATTGGCTACTAGGCGAGCAAGAACTCCACCCCATCCGGCGAGTTATAGCCCGGCATCAGTCAGATACCAGCGCCGCTCAATCTGGTAGCCCAAACAGATGTTCAAATGTTTGACAAAGCCGGTTATTACACGACAAATAGTCGATATCTTTACCGAATCCAAAAATAAACGATTTTGAATTTGAAAATTGTAAAAAGACGACTTTTTGTGTTTTTTTTTTAGCCGAAAAAGTATCTACACTCTTTTTTTATCTAAAATAAAATTTTCTTTAGCAATATATAATAATTTTGCACTTTTCTGAAAGGTAACTTCACAGAGATGACTTTAAGATAAAAGACAAGCCCAATAACTCAATCGGTTATGGTACACACCCTCCCGAATTCGACCCATTCTATATTAGTTTTGATTTTAGACCATATTTTCTCAAATCCTAAAGCACGAATCGACAAGCGGAATATATTTTAAGAATCCTCAATATGTTGTTAAAAGTTTTAAATCAAAATCTACGGGCCTTCGGAAAAATGTGGATTCTATAGCCAAAAATGTAAAAAATACCATTTTTTTGAATTTTGATTAGTTTTTTTGGGAATTCAGGAAAACCCTACCCCTGATTGAAATTTGGTTAACGTGATTTTATTTACATTAATAAGATCCACATTTCTTGGAAATTTCATTAAGATATCTTTATAAACAAATATGTTATTACAATTAAAAAATTTGTATTTTCTCCAAAAACCCCAAATTGGGCCTTTTGTTTTTTTTTATTTCTAAATAGCGAAAGAAATTTTAAAAATATGTATTCCAAATTAAGCTTATCCTTTAGCATATATAATTTCCAATCTTTTGCAAAAACATTGAAGTCAATATCATGCCTCATTTAAACTTTTATATTTCCCATTTATTGTATATATGACTATATTTTTACAAACTTGCAGCTTTTGCCTTTAGCTTTGCGTAGACGTTCTGCATTTTTCATTAAATGACAGAGTCAGTTCCTTTGCAAATGAATTAAACATTTTATGCTTAAAATTTCTATGCAGTAGATCAGTAGAATATCTGGGGTGTACGTTATGATTTATTTCCAGATTATTATTTTGTATTATCTGTAATTTTCTTGTGTAAGTTTTAGCAGCTTTATTAAACCAGACTTGGCATCGGTAGGTCATAATTGGTCGAATACACATTTTGTAAATAAGGTTTTGTTTTTTAAATTAAGTTTATATCACAAATATACTGTATGTGTTGTTTAAATGATAGTTTTTTATATAAGATAATGCCTAGATATTTGATACTATCCTGCAGAGGAATAAAAACTCCCCTAGAATATATATGTTTTGTAGGAATACGTTTCTGTGATCTATTATAGAGTGCGTCATCTACACTGGATCTTTTTGTTGCTAATTCCTTAATGTTTACCGGGTTTATGTTGAGCGAGCTTACAAGTTCTTCGCCAATTATCTTTGTGTCCAGTTGTGAAAGGCAAAATAAAACCAATTTAAAAGTTTTTGCATCCCTCAATTCATGCGTATAATACTGGAATTTTTTGTCTTTGAGAACACTCAAAGCTTCCGTTTGTAAGTATACTTATCCCCAATTAATCCGATCACAGTTAGAAAACTGTGGGTAGAGTCCACAATTATTGGTGGAATCTTTTCTTTGATAGCACCTGCTTCTTCTTCTTCATCTTCAGACAGAAGCTGAAACCTGTTGGAACTAGTGCTGGGACTGTCTGTAGTTTTTGGCACCATGAATTTATTGCTATTGCCCCAATGCTTTCTTCTTTATTGAGCAAACATTTCCAATTAAAAGAAAGTTAAAGCAAATTTAAGTACTTTTTTTACACTTTTTAATTAAAAAATTCAATTAATTTTTCAAGCAAAAATTAACACGATGTTTTTATCTTGAGGCAGAGATGCCAGATGAATTTAAATTTTAAATTGCCTTTTTTACTGAAACTTTAAATTTTTTCCATTTTTATTTTATATTTGACTTTTTAAAGCAATATTAATTCATTTTGCAACTCTTTTGTTAAAAAGAACAAAATATTAAAAAAGAACAATATATTTTACAGCTTATGTTAAACCAAGGAGAATTCAAACATGCGACCTCACTAAATCAGCTAATTTTTTTTTAGAACTTTGAACTGGCAAACTTCGCATAAGCTCAATTTTTGCATACAGGTTGATGTGTCAAACTACATGTATAAAGAAATTCATGATTTCGCTGTATTGTTGTTTTTGTAAAATTGCTGCCGCCTGTTTAATTTCGGCATGTGCAAGTCGAATTCAAAATGGTGACCTCACTTAACCACCTGATTATTTCTTTTAGTACTTCGAACTCTTAAACTACATATAAACTCTGAAGTATTAAACTGCATGTATAAAAAAATTAATGAATTCGTCGTTTTGTTGTTTTTGTATATTTCTTATTGGTTCATATGTAACATTTTGAAGAGAGAGATATAATTTGACAACTGCCAACACAAGAATGTCTACGTGTAGACTAGAGGTAATGGTTCTGTTAATCTTGATTTGTATTTATTAATGTTTTTCATATATATTCAGTTTGATATTTGTAACAACCAAGCAGTTTAACTGAGGTTGCCTTGTCCAGGTTCACACTGGTCGACATGTCGCAGCGATAGCCATTTTTTTTGTTGTAACATTAACAACAAGCACCACGAGTTGTAACAACAAAAACAATGTGTCGCTGTGACATATCGCCTAGTGGGAATCGCGACCTTTTATAGATTCGTCCTGTTTTTGGCACTTGTCTTGATAAAAATTTGTCTAGTATAGACACGACGATAACGAAAGTTATCGACAATGACTAAGTTTATACCATCTCGAATTTATAATAAAAATTTTTTGTTTACCAATAGAAAAAAGCTTGTAAGGCACTATAGTATTGTTGAAAGTGTAATTAATATTTATTAAAAATTAGCACGTAAATTAAAAAAAATATTTTTTTAGAGAACATAAAGAAATATATTTATTGTGTTGAATTTATTTAGAATATGATTATAAGTGATTCATAAAACCATATATAAATAACAACAATTGTTATTCCCTTAAGGTAAAACATTGAGTTGTTACATTGTAAAATCCTTTGCGTAATAAAAATGCGACTATTACAAATAAATGGCGTAATAATTGCGGGGAGCAGCTAGTTAATATTATATTAACATGCTTGAGCGAGTATGAACTGGATTGTAATAAATAAGAATATATAATTTTTATTTGGAATTAAGACATTTTTCGAAATTAAAATTATTGAGAACCTATTAAATCTTGAAATCAGAAATTTTCCCATAATGTTCATTCGATTGATAAAAAAATTGTAATTTTTAGAAAATTAATATGTGACTTTTTATATTTTTTAACAATGTAAAAGTAACATGTCCGGCAAAATGTTATTGCCTCTGGGGATTCTTATATGTGTACAGTTTTAGAAATAAATGATCATCTTATATTTGAGTCTCCGTTTTGAACGACTAAAGTAAAATTTTTCAATGTTCACAATTTGGACAAAAATTAATGATCTTTTGAAAAATTTACTTTTCTGTTTAAATATTTGTGTAATTTTGTTGGGAAAATCAAATATAATGTGGAAATCTGCCATTAGGTCTAAACATACCAATAAAAAATTTTTATAAGTGAAATCTATAACTACTTATCTTTTTTTTCAATCAATTTTAAAAATGAAATCCTTTCAATCACCAGTATATTGAAAGTACGATTTGTAAACTTAAAATTATATATATATATATATATATATATATATATATATATATATTGCGCAGTGAAATACCCATTCTAGCGACATTAAATTCGTCACTGGAAGATAACGAAGTCTAATGTTCATTTTTATATTGAATTACTTGAAGAACTAATTTTGACACAAGTTTTGCCTTGCTAGACATTGATCGAATGCCATACCCACAATTTGCGCCCATTTTTTCGGAACAGTTATTTTTCACGTAACTAATAAAGCGAATTATGTTTTTTTTACTGACAACTACACCCGTATTTTACCTTATAAATATATATCTTATAAATGTGAAATTTTGGCCGTATATGTAGTACACATATTGAATTTATTATAAGATATGCCAGACCTTTTGGTAGTCCATATTTCACGCCCCTTTTAATATATATGAGTCATAATATGTTGATACTATCATATATGTGCTTTAGAGTGATTTCCGAAAGTGGGTTTTATATGGGAGCTATATCTAATTATGGACCGATAATCATAAAATTTCTCACTTTCGACTGAGGCATTTATATAGGGAACTGTGAATAATTATGGACCGATCTTCATTAAATTTGGCACACATATTTATAATTATATAGAACTTATTTTTGCCGAGTTTTGTTAAAACATTTTTATATTACAGGTATTTATGAGCGTTAAAATGATCAGATCATAACCAATTTCAAAAGGCTTTGTTATTGTACTAAAATTGTTCGTGGCAAATTTCATTGATATATATCTAAAATAACGACCTGCACTATATTCACAAAGGGTGTGTTTGGGAACATTAGGTTAGGTTAAATAGGGCGGTGTGCTCCACTGTCTCTAGCTCCTCCACATCATCGCAAGCAATACAAATTCTGACGTGACAGTGTCCCACTTACTGGTCATATTCCCTATTGCGAGGTGACCAGAAATCATTCCAACAATGACCCTTAGATTCCTACGACTCATGCCGAGAAAATGATTCGAATCAGCTGGTTTAAGACTAGGCCATAATTCTAGATACCCTTCAGTCCATTTTACTCTTCCAAGCATGATTCGTTCTTCATAAAGTCCATTCCCTTATGGCCATGAAATATGACCCAATTGGAATCCTAACGGTTACCTCCATAAAAGACCTACAGCTACGATCCTTTACGAGCTAGTTCATCGGATATTACATTGCCGAGAGTATTGCAGTGACCACGCATACTCAAGCACTAATCTGGAACTGACACAATAACTTCTCATTGCCAGTAGTGCTGCCTGTCTATCCACATAGATAGTTACCTCTGTGTTCCTATCAACATTCTCCTCCAGTAATCCTAGGGCCTTGTAAATGCCTCAGTATCTCTCAAATCCTTATCAACTAGCTCACCGATGGACTTCCAATCCGTCCTATAGGCTCCTATAAGGCCTTCCCTTCGGTTTCACAAAGTCAAGACTGAAGGATATCATGCTATGGTCCGAAAAGAAATAATTCATAGTCACCCTTTAGTCCTTGACAAATTCACTCTTTGGATCGCTAGCGTTACATCTATAACTGTTTCCCTATCTTTCGTTCTGAATGTAGGATCATTACCTCTATTGCAGATATGAAGATTACAACTAGTTATAAATTCAAATACTAACTCATTCCTCTTGTTGATGTCCCTGCTTCCCCATTGATAGTGGTGAGCATTCGCATCACATCCAACAACCATGTATACCGCCAAATGCTTCAGAGCGATGCCCGGTGGATCGGTGATGCAAATTAATTTGCACCACTGACAGCCTCTTTGGGTTTATCAGATCTAGCATACCTAAATCTAATTACCCCAAAACCGAAATTAACAACTCCCCCAGTGACTCCAGCTTCTTCAGAGACTCCTGATCCACTGCGAATCTGAAGTCTCTACCTTGGTTATCCTTACAGGACATGGAGTTCACAATCTACCATTGACCTGTAACAAGACCTACATTCTGATTTTCCAATACTGTCAGAATGGTTTCAACCTCTGAAGTGGGTGGAGGAAACCATGCCGTCACTATTGGACTCAGGGGCAACTCAGACGCCATTGTCACCTCAAGTTTGGTCCCCGGATAAAGAGAATTGCACAAAGCAACTGCGCTTTTAAGAAATTCAAAAGATTTCTTATTACCGCAGTTGTTAGTTGTAACTCCCTTCAATCAGTACGCGCCTTTGAAGGATACCTCGTCCGGCCTTTCTCTTACGAGGGCGATCTCTTCAATGAGCTTGTGTTCAATCTGCCGCTATTGCTCAATGCTGATCCTCCCATCTGGATAAACTTTGTCAATGACAGCAGCTTGAATACAGTACTGCATCACTGATTCCTTAGCCTTTTTCGATGTTGAGGGCTGTTCGCTTAATGAAACTGATCTTTTAATAATCTCCTTATGGGGGCCCTTAGCGGAACTGGAAGGAGTGCGAGCAGCCTTCTTGGCTATCGTGGTTTGCTGTCCATCCCCAGACCTGGCCCTTTTAATGACCCTCTTCTTGGGACCCTTAGAATAGCCGTGTGGTTTTTGACCAACACCTCTCGAAGGAGAAGGCCGCATGCCTGAGATTTTAGCAACCCCATTAGGGGTGTGCTTATGGTTTCCACTGGTAGAGCTGGTCGGCCTAGCATCTCTGACAATCTTTTGAGAACTGCCAGATTTGCTGGTTGGTGCATGAACAGCCTCACCACCGGTAGTCTTTGGCTTGCCAGTCTTTACCTGTTGGTCCAGAAGGGTTACAGGTTTAGCTGGTTCGCCACTACCGTTATTTTCCGCTCCTGCAAGAATCGTAGAGGATTTTGACTTTCCTCCTGTGCTCTCATGAGACACCGCAGGATAAGACATTTCCAGAGAGTCACAGACATGCCCGTAGATCCGTTCGAATATTTTAACGTTCCTCCCGTGCTTTCTGATAAGGTACTTATCCTTGCCTGAAAGTGGCACTGAGCCTCTCTTAGCTATCTTATGCAGATGGACCCCCGTCATCACTAAAACGTCGTCCGTATTGTCCGTGTCTGTCCTGTCGCCCTGCGACCGTTCGTCATCTGTTCGAATGAAATTTATGTTTGAAGAATCTATTTCGTCCCCCGAGTATACCAATAATAGGAAGACCATCTCGCGCAGTGACGGCGTGCGCAGACTAGGCTAAAGTTACAACCAGCCCGTGCCATAGGCATTGGAGGGGAGCTCTCAGCTCCCCTATGGCACCAACTAATCCTTAAAGTCCTCGGCACTGCTACCAACCACCTTGACCATAAAGTGCTCTGCATTTATTTGGTCAGCGGGAGACTCTAAGGAACTCTAGGACCAGAGATAGTATACATGATTTGAACACTCAAGTTATGGGCTTGTATGCGCCATGTACCAAAAATGTACAGGTCATGTGCCTTACAACTAATCCCTCCTATCCGCCACCTGGGGACATGTCCGATAGGAGTAAATGCAGCAAAAAACTGCACACGGAAATGAAAATGGGAATATTAATTTCAATTCATTCTCTTTCTTTTCAATTGTTGACTGCTTTTGCTTTTTCAGCTCACAAATCAATTCATTGCTATATGAATTGAAAAGGCAAGAGAACAAAACAAAATGAAACAAATTCAGTTTGCAGAGAATCATCAACACATAAAAATTACAGTTAAAGTTTCAAAATAATAGAAAGAAATAATAAATAAATAAGAAAAATAAATAAACTTTAGCCTATTTAAAATATATTTTATTTTATATATTTTATTATATTCATTCTCTCTAATTTGTTTTGTTTATTATTTTTTTTATTTTATTTATCGGAGTATTAACTTTATTTAATTTTTAGTTTTTGATTTGTAATTTTTATTTTTGATTTTTAATTTCTAATTTTTAATTTGTAACTTTTAATTTTTATTTTATTTTGTTTGTTTAAATATATAAATATGTATACTATAAAAGGTTTTTTTGCAAGAAAATTAACATACATATATACATACAAACAAATAGACTTTGGGGAGATACATGTTGTGGTGATTCCTAATTAGAGGTGCAGGTACGATACGGTACCTGAGCTAGTACCAATTATGGGTACGAATATCAAACGCTCATATAGGCTTCCTGACGGCTGTAGCATTTTTTAGGCCGATATTCTGGGCATACATGCTTTGTTTTGAAATCTTCGTTTCAATTTAGTTTAATTCAATTCTTTTTATTATCTCATATTTTGATTTGTTTTGTTTTGTTTTATATTGAGTAATGTAATGTGAGAGCATGTGCTACTAATAGGTACTGTGAATTGAAAAATAAATGTTTTGTTGCAGATGTCTAGTATAACTCTTTAAATATGCTATCTACAATGTTAGTTTCTATATAAATTTTTAATATACTAGATAAACATGGGTCACAAACATTCATTGTATAATAAATATATAAAAAAACTATAGTTTTTAAATTTGATAATCACCTTCTTTAAAAGGTACCAAAAACCCATACTGTATAAATATGCGCAATATGCTTTCAATGATAGATAGACAGATAAATAGATATATAGATAAATAGATAGAGAGTTAGATAGATAGATAGATAGATGGATAGATGGATAGACAGATAGATAGTTAGATAGAGAAGGTTAATGTGATATTGTAAAAATAGTACATCTTCACCTTAAGCTTTTCCTACTCAAACTCAGAAGAGTAATCATGTCTGTATTATCGAGTACCGGCCATAACGTCCTCAATACCTTACAGTCTGCTTAATTTCCCCAAGCCTTATTGGTTATATCAATGATCCACTCTTGAATCTTTCCAAAAAAGAAACCTAATCAAGGTTTCACAAAGGACTCACTGTTTGAAACATCCATCGCTGTGACTTGCCTTGCCAGTTCATTGGCTAATTCATTGCCAATGCAAATTAGCCTGGTACCGAGCAGAATCGCACTACATTGTGTTCCATCAACTGCCTAAGTGCTTGTTTGCAGTTGCTAACTAGGTTAGATTTTGTGAATTGCGTATTCAAGGCTTTTAGTGCTGCTTGGCTATCCATCTAGAGAGTTATCTCAGAGTCCTCCTCAACGTTTATTCTTATCACCAGTATGACCACATCATCACCATAGGCTACGATCAACCGTCTCCTGTTGTCAAATTGACATAAAATGACGTTGACAGCCAATAGCCACAACAGGGGTGAGAGCACTCCCCCTTGCGGTGTTCCCTTAGTCATTAATTTTTTTAGACATGCTTCACCCAAGCTCGAATTGATAATGCTACTACTTAGCAGAAGAACTATCCATTCGACCAAGAAGTCATGTATGTATGTTAAGATCCACCAGCCACTATCTAATAGCCTCAATCGTTATATTATTGAATGTACCATCAATATCCAAGAACACAGGCATGGTATCCAGGAAGACCTCTTAGTTCTTCTAATGTCCTTTTTGTACCTATTGAAACTCACCCTATAAGTGACCCAATCTTAAATCCTACCAGTCCTATGAGCTTTATTATAAATCGGTAAATCAATAAAATTCGACGTATGGTTAAAGAATTATGAACACTTAGTTGCATCTTCTCCCATCTGAATCAGTACGGTCAATGACTGCTGCCTGAACAATGTCCGACTTGGACGAATCTTTCGCCTTCTTTGACGTCCTTTAGCGGGGCCTTTAATAAAGCCGTGTGGTACATGACCAGCTTTCCTGGACGTAGAGAGTAGCACATCGCCAAGCTATGCTGAATGAATTCCGTTTGAGAACCCTTAAAAACGCCCGCAAGAAGTTGAGCAGCCCTAGCTTGAGGTGCAGCACTTCCAGGCCCAGCTGACTTGTCCGCCACAAAGCCACTGGATGGCATGGGAGCATTACCTTGCCTGCCAGCTACGATTTGTGGTTTCACAGTATGGGTAGACGTGGACTCTTTGCTCTTTTAAGCAATTTTCGGACCTTTGTCTACTTTCACTTTCCATGTCACTGATGGAGCACAGTGGCTCTGAATCGTTTTTCATCGGCCAAAATTCTGTAATTTTTGAATCGATAGAGATATTTTAGAATTTTGTTTGATGGAGAGATATTTTCTTGAATTTGGCTCCAGTTTTAATTTCATTAAAATCGGTTCAGCAGTTGTTGAGGAGTTTATGGCTAAAGTTTAACTTCAACTTTTTGAATCAGCTTTACTTATAAAAAAAGTTATAAGCATATAAAAAAAAAACATTTTAATAATACCCAGGATAATTTTGAGAACAGGTTACCAGTTTATTAATTCCAGAACACATTCCACTAGAATCAGTTTTTAAAGGACCGGTTCCACTAGAATCGGTTGTTTTTGGACAAAACAAAATGACGATTTTTTTAACGTTTGTTTTGTTTTTTTTATTTAAATAACATTAAGGAAAAAATTTTTTATAATATCTAAAAGTTTTTTAATGTTTATTTTATTTTTTACTTAAATAAAAATAAAAGATAAATTATATATATATAAATTATAATTAATATTCATTCGGTTGGAAAATAGCCTGCAAATTTAGTTCTATATTATTTCTGTCCTCTAGCAGCTCTTTTGATTCTTCATCTAAGTCCCTATGTTCTACCTTTCATTGACTTCGAATGCTAGAAATGAGCGGATCTGACGTTATCAGTAATATATTAAATCTTCATTTGTAGAGTTTTGTGAAAATTTTCTGGTGTTGTGCTCTCTATAAAATCTATAATATTTATTCCTTTTTTCCTGTGCTTCCTCTGATAGATCTTCAAGTGGTACTAACTAAATGATGCTTAATGACATCTTTTCCATGATAAAAGATTTTGTGAACTGTTGCAGACATTTTTCTCCATGGATATTTGGTTGTATATATTCGTGCAGTTTCCTTCGCATAATCACCAAATTTTCTAGCACCAATTGCACACAAGTACATCCATAATTGTTTTAAATCTTGAAATAAGATAGATATCAACACCTGTTATTTCAGATGCTCTTTCGGTATCTGAAAATAACCTTCTTGCTGTGTTCTAATCATTCGTATTACCTTTTCCTTATTTTGGTTGATCTATAATCAACCCATATTTTAGAAATTCGTCCATGTTTCTTCGAACATGTTTCTTATTTAAACTTCTTAACTCCTCATTGGCGTCGTTGTTTCTTATTGATCTTGTAAGTTTAAAATCCTAATCATAACTGATTTTTAGTATGTGTTCCCTGAATCGTATTCTTGTATGGATCGGTGATAATCCAAATTCTAAGCATCTATCTAATGATTTTTCCGGGTTTAAGTTTTTTGAATTTGAGGTCCAATATCACTGACTTCTTTTCTTTTTTAATGGCACCATTGGTTTCCTTTTTAAATTAAAATTTAATTGGTATGCAGTATTTCGTAGAAGATGGTGTTTGATTTTTCCAAATATCCTTTGTTTGCATCCTACTTTTCGAAGGCTCCGAGTCTTCCAAATTCTTTATCAATCGCAATGGTACAAATGACAACATGAACATATCTGTGTCTGAAGTATTTTCACATATATATTGCTTGTGTTGTTTTTGTCTAAAAAAAAAAATATCACATCGCCATTTGCAAAGGAGAATTAACTTGCAGTTTCCATATCTCTTCAAATCATTTCCTTTAAGTGTTAGTAGCAAGCGCTGAGCTGTATGATTAAGTAGATCTTAAAGTTGTACTTCTGCCGAAATCGGTGTGACTGTAATTGTGTCCCTTGCTGGCAAACAGTCCTTCTTAGCAGCAGTTATGTAATGATATTATAGATAGAGATTTGAGCCTTTTTCAATCAAATGCAATTTGAGCTGAGTACATTGCTGTTTTGTTAACTTCAGTCCAAAAATAAGGCTAATGCCTTTTCATATGAGAACTGTTTTTCATCGCTTGGCGTCGGAATACTTTTAAGGATCTGTTTTGTTCTCACTGGGCTAGCGTTAAAACTTTTTGAATGATATCAACTTTTGGGAGTTGTTTCTGTGATCGAAATTGATATAGCAAAGTTTCTTGAATACTTTCACATCCGAATTCTTCATTGTTATCCTTAAGTTTTCGTCCTTTAGATCTATCGCAACAGTCGTCGAGTGATTTTGGTAGTCTCCCAAGATTATTTTGGTTTGTACTTTCTAAAGATACCTTGACAGTAAGTTCTCCCTTTAACCAGTTTTCAAAGCTTTGTTAAGTTTTTGACGAAATCAGTTATGTATTTTATTTTCCAAGACCAATTGTATTTCGGTGCTGCATGAATATAAGTTTACTTTTCTTTGAACGTAACTTAGAACATCTTCCCCCTTTTTGTTTTTAAAATATTCTTCGGATAATTGTTTATAGCTGAAGCTCTCCATGTTTTATAAATATTTTACAATTTTATTGTTATTGCTTAGATATATTATAGCAGCCGAGTCTATTCGAATACCACTGGCTTTTATCCTTTTCTTACATTACGTTATACTATGTTCATAGGTAGCATAAATAAGTACAATAAAAAGTTCTAAAAACTAAAAATAGTAATTTTCACTTTTCTACTGGTAGTAAAGTTTGTTTAACCCCTTCTGACCCTCAAAAGTATATTACACTAAAATTAAAATGTGACTAAATATAATACCTGTGTTATTAAACACAGGCACCTGCTGGTATAAACGGTACAGTGACACATCATACCATTTCTTAAAGACTATTAAACTACCAATATAAAAAAATGCGGCCAATTATCGATAATAGTTTGGGAGTAATTATAATTTACTTCTGATAAAATTTGCAAAAATCACATTTTTTATAAAATAACATAAAATATTTATCCTTAACAGCATGCCACGCCCACAATTACCAATATTTTGATCTAATTTTTTGGCCACCTTAGCTTCAATATGTTTACTATTGAATGACATTAAAATTTTGGAAATCGGTGTTAACAAAAAATTGGACTTTTCGCCAATGAAATTAATTTCTGAGCCACAGTCCGTTCGAACTTGTAAATGCTCTTCTGGTGCTTCCTAAGTAAATGCCCTTCTTAACCAAATTTTTAAGGTAGGCTATGGAAGCTCTAATGCCGCTTTTAGCTTTTTTAAGCTTCGCTTGACTATCGGACGCGGCCCTTTCATCCACAGGATGTCTTACCGCTTCTTGCTAAAATAATGGTTTAGCCATAGGCCTGGAATGCTTCCGTAGACAACTTTGCTGTTGGTGCACCTTGCTCCTGGCACCTGGCTCTGATTATGAGCAGAGATAACAGTAATCTCATGTTTTTCATCAGCCCAAGAGTCAGATCCCCCAACCTCTCCGTCGCACTAGTCCCGACAAGGCAATCCCTCGACGAGTTCAGCAGACTATCTTCCTCTATCAGTTGCGCCAGTAATTGTCCATATTGAATAACCTAATATTTAAAAAATTTTTTTTCTTTAATCTTGTTCTCACGAGTAGTACAAAGCACGATCGCGCGCAGTGACGGCGTACGTGGACTAGGCTGTAATACAACTGCCAAGTCTACTTGCCATCAGCATCAGAGGGAAGCTGTTCGCGATTAGTTTCTTTCAGCACTAACTAGTCATCCAGGTCTTTCGCACTACTACCTACCACCTTGATCTTAAAAGTGTATTATGCAGAGACCAAATGCGATGTTAGAGAATATATTTCTGTTGGCAGGAGCACCATATAGAATCGCTTCTAGTCCGGCAGTTTCTAAGACCGGGCGTGATACAAAAGATATATTTATGTTGGCTAATGGAGAGCACTCTAACACCGGACAATAATATATCCAATGCCTTACGTTCAGTTTCTATCCGCCACCTCGGGACACGTCCGATGGGAGTAAACAAGCAAAAACTCCACACAGATTTCAATGCGCTTGCACATATGCTAATTTTGACCGCTTTCTGTTGTGCGAATATTGAGAACAAAACAAAAGTAAAAATGTCAATTTACTTAGCAAATTATTGGTAATATGTACACCATAAAATATTTATCGGTTTAAAGATTTCAAAATTTGAATTAACTGCCGCTGGATCAGTGATTTGGACCATATGAGTTGGTAATATTTTTTATAAAACCATAACGAAATTTGGAAAAATTCGCGATTTTTTTCATGATTTTAATTTTAAAAATGAAAATATTTCACTATATGTGCAATTTTAATTATTCGTATCTTGTGAAGCTAAAGTCTGTTTTAATTGTCATTTAGTCGTAATTAAAAAAAAATATACATATTTTTTTATAAATGCATTTATAATGCAAATTAATCTTTTGGATGCGTTTTTAAAAAATTGCTATATTGTCTAAACAATTCACTTTAAGTTTTTTGCGACGAGAAGTTTTAAACAAATTTTCCCATACAAAAACTGATTTATTTAAATACACAGCGCAATAAGAAAAAATTGCTTCAATAATTCCAACGCAAAATAAAAGCGTACCAGTAGTCTAACAAAACTCCCAAAGTATTTTTCAAAGTTAGCCTGAATTTTATGGGCTCTAAAAGTTCGAATTTTCTGGAGCTTTTTATCATATTGATTGAAAATACAAAACATATACAGTCGTGGTTACGATTTTAGCCCACCTGATCTGAAATTTTTTTGGCCTTAATCTTATTTTTCTAGAAAAAAGTTTTCAATTATTTTATTAATTCAATACATTGACCATAATGTACTAAATGCATTGCAGCCAAGATTTGAAGTATTAAAACTACTATTTAACTAAAAACATTATTTAAAAAAATTATACTTATAAAATTCAAGAGACAGCAATTTAGCCAACTTATAAAATATACATATTATAAAAAATCAAAGTAACCTTTGAAAAAATGCATTTTTAATATAAATTACAATTTATTATAAATATTTACCATTTATTTTCGTGAGAACATTTTGTGTAAAAATGTGTAAAAACATTTAAAAATTCGACAACTAGTAAAAATCACGAAAATTTCGATTAACTGTATTACGAAAATCAACTAAAATTTCGACAATCAAACCAGTAAACAAGAACGAAATATTTCGTTAAATTTCGAATTTCCAAAATAGAATAATCATAAAATTTGCAAAGAAACTCGTCATTAAGAAATTACTGGGAATTAAAAAAAACTTTCTAATATGCTTAAGTATCCACTAGAACTAAAACCAATTGTCAAATGTTATACTATGAATGTTGAAAGGCTTTACAAGCAGTGTGGTTTCAAAAAAGAATGTAAGTTCTTGATATAACTTATCGAAGCTAGGTAAAAATACACCGAATTGAATCTAAAAAATAGTTTGGAAGAAATTCATAAAATATTAATTAATATGTTACAGACGAAGGGTTTAAAAGAAGTTCATTTCAGTTTGTAAGCCAATAATTTACACTCTTGTTTTAACTAAAATACTAATAAAACTTTTAAACATTTTTCGTATACCGATCAACTGCAATTCTTTGCATCAGATATTATCTTTTTTATATGTTATCAGATAGTTTGTGCACTATAAGATGATTTTTTTTACTTTTTCTTGGAAAGAATTTTTCTTGCTTAATTAAGTTTTGTAAACGAATTTAGATTTTGTATATTCCTTTCGACGCTTCAGATGATTATTGAACAAAATGCAAGAATTATCTATGTTTCTGTAAGATTTTATAATATTTTTATTCGTTTTTTTCCGATTTTTATAAGTTGTAGAATTTTAAGGCGTTTTTACTCAATCATTTTCTTCTTGTGCGGGTCGCACAAGAATCTTTATCAAGTGAAAACCCCACCAAGAACGCATAATATTATCAGGATAAGACAAGTTAACTTTCTATATCTTCTTTATGTAGATTTAATATGTTACTTTAAGATTTTTAAGATAGATAGAGATAATTCCCACTAGAGTATAAAAAACAAACTTTTTTAGAAAATCGGTTTTCGGTTTAACCGAGAAATCTCATTTTAGAAAAAACCAGTTGCCCGGTTTGGGGCTCCTGAAAATCCGGTTAACCGGTTTCATTCATTTAAATTATTTAACAAGAAAATATTATTTTTTTTTGTACTTTTTTACACTGCAAAAATAATAAATTTTGATGTGCATAATTTCAATATTAAAGTTTTTTATTCACGTTATAACTTTAGAGAAATTAATTATAACAATTATGCCAATGGAACCATCTATTGGTATGTATTTTTATGAAAGTTTAAAATTTTAAATAATTTCTTATTGGTTTTAATAAAACTTTTAAGAACCATCTATTGGTACGTTTTTTTATGAAAGAAAGTTTTAAATTTTAAATAATTTCTTATTGGTTTTAATAAAAGTTTTTAGCTTTTCTGCAAAACTTTTCGGAAACTTTTCTGCTATAATGTGAGTACTTCTAATCTTTTAGTATCCTTTAAATATTTGTTCTATAAGACCCAATACATTTTAACTTATCGGAGTTTAAGGCAATTTGGTTAATGGGGTACAGATATATTTGGTACATATACACCATCATGATTAATAATAACAAATATATTCCATTTTTAATGTTTACATATACATACAACAAACATTATAAAGCAAAAATTTAAATGTTTAAATTTTTTGTGATTTATTTCAACTATTAAAAGAGAATTGTCCAATTTAAATAAGCTATTTGTTATTTTTATTGCATTTAGCAAGTTACATGAAACTTCTTATTTTTAGTACTGCAATTTTCTTTCCTTAACCTTTTTTCTGAGTAAAATTCAATAAAAAGTTAAACAAAACGCTGTTTAAAAAAACCGGTTATCCGCCTTTAAAACACCGGTTTTGAAAAAAAACCGTAATTAGAAAAAAAAAAAACTGAAACCGACAGCGTTTGTAAAAAGCCGAAAACCGGTTAACCGGAATCATTATGGAACCTTTCGGCAAGATCTAAAAAGAAGATTAACAAAAAAAAAAAAAAAAAAAACTGTATAAAAATTTTCGAAAAAATACAACATTTCTGGTACAACACACCTGGATAAGATTTCCAAAATTTATGGCTCATAAAATAAAAGAGATATTTCAAAAAAAAGGGTAGGCTACATAGGAAGCTAGCTAATTATAATATCTAAAGCATAATTTTTTATTTTCTTAGATAATTAATAGTACACCTTATTGCAGTGGTTCCATACCAATTTTAATGACAAAGGTGGATTTTGATTTTTGGTCGATATTAGTGGACACTTATGTGTTTTCCTTTATCTAATTCAATAATTTTGTAAACTTTCCCTAAGATATACTAATAGGTCGATTACACACACACACACACGCACAACTAAGGTTTGGTTGTCATACATGATCGACCTACATATAAATAATCCGAAACAAATTTGGTTTGAACTTCCGAAAAAAGAATTGTTTGCAAAAATTTCTTATATTTCCTTTCGGATGATGCACGATATATAGTATATGTATGTGCAAAACATCGGTTGAATAATGTAATCTCATATAATATCTAAGAGATGCAAGTAATATACATCTGTTACTTTTTATTATAATACTATTTTTAGCTGTATGAAACTAACTTATTAATATAACATCCTGAATATCTATTTTTTACATGGCATTTGTTCAAATACTACTTTTAATGATATTTTATTATTTAGAGTTGTGTCGTTCATGAAAGAAATATTTCAATTGAACGATTCAGTAAAATGAAAGATATGAGAAGATAGTTCTCAATCTTTCATGTTTATATTTCACTTTTCTTTCATATTTCTTTCTTTCTGTTATATGCATTTCATTTTTTTTTCAGCTAACTTGAATATGTGAATTCATCCGGCAACAAATAAATTTGATGTAAATAATACGCAAATGTAGTATGTTCAAAACAGCTGAATAAAATAAAATATCAAGAAATAATATTAATAAAAAATGCTTAATCATTCAATAGGCATTACTGTTTCACAAAAACAAACACCATACATAATTCAAAATTGTATACCTACGACCTTTAATTTCAATCTAAAACCTAAAAACGGTCTACTGAAAAATAATAAAAATCAATTATATAGTTTTTCCTTTTTGCCACAGAAACATCTTTCATTCGTTTATACTCCATATATACTTCAGTAAGTGAAATATGTAAGAAAAGAAAGAAATCTTTCAATCAGTCTTATTGACCTTACTTATAACTTACTGATAACGAATGATTCATCAAAATGAAGTATTATTCCCAACTCTATTATTATTAAAATTGATTTCTGGTAGTTACTATTACTATTTAATAATTTTTGAATTTTCTTTATAATATCGTTACCATTAATTTTATAAATTTAATTATTATGAAACTGATTATTATAAATATCTTGAATTTTGCGCACATGTTTCTTATAATATTTGATTGGATTTAGTTGAGAATTTATAATAATAAGTAATAAAAGAAAACTTAAATATTTTGCATTTTAATGCACAGTCCTCTACCGCGTGAAAATAACTAAGTTTAATGAAATTCGCTTCGGGGTGTCGGAAACTTGGTATAAAGATTATTTGTTGGATGTTGCGGTGGAAATTTCCGGATATATGCCAATTTAGAATGGATCGTGTATGTGGAAGAGTGGGTGAAGTATGCCTTTACATCCGTAATAATATATATTTTCCAAACGGTCAATTTTCATATTGCGAGGAGCTACTTGGCGATTTTTATACTAGGTATGATAATGTAATCATAATGCGAGATTTCAATACCAATTTATTTGTGAGGGGTGATTTTGTAAGGGAGATTTGCAGTAGATTATCAATATCTGTTGTGGCCAACTCTTTGCCTACCTACTGTTCGCCTCAACAAGTATCTTCCACTCTAATATATTATTTTCTTACTTCCAATATTGATTTCTATTTCCAGCATTAAATTCCTATCATGTTGTAATTTTTATGTCCTATAAAATTCGTAAGGAGTTTGTGTCTAGAACTTTTGAATACAGAGATTATAGACAATTTAGCATGAAGGATTATATTTTGCAGTTTGAAATTATGGACTTTTCTGATATATACAATAGAATTTATGTGGAATAAAATTGTTGTTGTTTTAACAGCTCTGCTATGATTGAAAAATCCTCCCTGAAAATATAGATTTAAATTTTAATTAATCATGATATGCCATTGGGTTGAGTTGGAAGCTGGAGAAAATGTGCCACCTCGATCAGTCTTAACCATGTGGATGGTAGCATTAAGTGCTTTAATTCTATAATATCCCGTGTGTTTGATGACAACGTTCCAGTGCACCGTTTTATTACGAGACAGGAAAAGGACAGTATTTGTATTTGAACTGTGGCATAAAATTAAATCTGTATGAGTCTTTAAACCTTCTAAAACTGGCTATTTTTCTATTGACGTTAACGAATTCAATGAAATTTGTAATATGCCTGGTACTAGTCCTGATAATTTAATAACTATCTCTGTTGTGGATGGGTTTTCTTTTAGTAATATTTTTGAAGCTTTGTCTCAAATTAAATATTAGACTAGGGGGAGTTACGGTCAAAATCATTCATTGGGTTGTAAAAATATATATTGTGTGAAATACTAATCCAATCGGATATCGTTAACCACTGCCGCATTGGACCTGAAGTTTGTATGGTACCTTTATATGGAGAAAATATGGCCTTTTTACAGTTTTTAGAAAAATTTAGATATTAAATACTTTGATTTGTAACAAAATGTTAAAAAATCTTAATTTACACATAATTATTTATCAAACAAGGCATAAAAATAAAAATTTGATTAAAAAATGTTTAAACTACGGCGAATTCCACAGACCATTAAAGTGTTTTAGACTACTTGCGTAAGGAGTGTACAAAAAAAATTTGTTACACAAAAAAGTTGGAATTAAACTATGGAGGTTTATAGGTAACACTATAGGAAATAAAATTAAAAAAGAATTAGGTCAATACCTTGTATGACTAAGCCGTATCTGCAAATTGAATTTTGCGGATTTCGGCATTACATTATAAATATATTTATTTATTACCACCAAAATTATATATCCTAAAACTTTTTTTGCATTTTTATGCACGTAATTCGTCTTCAAAATTTTCTTTATATTGGAAAATATACAGTATTTTTATATCGTATCTATTCATTTACAAGTGCAAAAATATCAGGAGAAGAAAACATTCCTAGAAAATTCTGTACTGAAGTCATAGCTTTAGTTAATAGCAATATCAACAACAACTTCTACTCATTCCCACGACAGCTGGTTCTACGTACTGGAATGATCCGAGATACCTCAGGCTCTCAACTCAGCAAGATCATCTCTACAATTTTTAATTTCACAGCAGCATTCTTTTGGTGCGTGTCGGAGTTGAAGTTAAAGGACCATGGTTCTGCACAGTTTGCCAGAACCGACTGTATCACATGTCATCTCAATTAAGGTGCAACTCTCGTTTGGTCGGGTGCCACAGGAACAGTTTACTACTTAACCATGAAAGGGAGTGGTCGGAAAATATTGTTTCCCCTTACTGCCAAAGGCGACATAATTCAGCGTCATAGACAGCGTCATCATCATCATAATAATGTCCATGTTCCGCCAGTAGCCTGCTGTCTTATAGGGTACCGTTCCGATATTAGATCCCTTTTAGACTGAGGTATGCGTCTGGTTCTTGAGGACTTTAATGCGCACCATCAGCTCTGGCACTAATTGAGAGGAAGACCAGACAAGCGGAGCATTGGCGGAATAAATTGACGAATCCACCTTCTGTACACTTAACGATGATGCCCTCAGAAGGGCGACAACTGCAAAACCTGGCGAAATGTAGTTTCTCTAGGATCAGATCACCTACCCATAATAATCACTCTGGATTTCATCGTCGCTGAACGCCGTATATACATAAACCAAAAGGAATCAGACTGGCACGGCTTCAGAGAATTCACCGACCGCCACTTCAGTGATCTGCCGATTCCCTCCAAAGTTTATGACACAGGGAGGAAATTTCGCAAAACCGTCACAACAGCAGCAGCTTTATCGGACGAACATGATGAGATCCCCAACACCAAGGATCGGACAGCTGAGCGGTAACATCAGCAGGTTGGTAAATGAGGATAAGCAGAAGATATGATTAGATCATCTGAAGAACTGCAACATAAGTACAGGAGTAGGTAAGTTGTGGTCAACAGCCCGGGCCAAGTGATCCCCATTTTAAAACCTGGGAAGAACGCGAGCGAGGGATCATCTTACAGGCCGATATCCCTCCTGTCACCCGTAGCGAAAGCACTTAAAGCTCTTCTCCTCCCACAACTAACCCGTCAACAAACAGTTTATGACCAGCATAGATTCCGCAAAATGAACAGCACCACCGTAGCCGCCATTACCACTCGGATCTCACAGGGATTAAACCAGAAGAGGCCTTGTGAAAGAAAGATCCTCGTAGCGCTAGATTTTTCAATGTTTTTGACACTGTTAGCTATGCTACACTCTTCCAGGACATTCTGCAGTCCACAATGTCCCACAACATGAAGAGATGGATCGTAAATTATTTGAGTGGTCGTAAATTTTTCATGGAGTTTAGAGACAGAGATCAAAACCTTGTATAGTTCAACAGGGAGTTCCGCAAGGCAGAGTCTTGTCACCGCTCCTGTTTAACTACTACCTCTTTAAACTCCCCGCACCTTCTCAAGGAGTGGAGGTGAATACATATGCGGGCGACTGTAAAATAATATCAACGAGCCATAACGCTGAAAACCTATGCGGTATGGTGAATGGTTAACTTCACTGCGCGTAACCTGCAGTTATCACCAACGAAGTCTTCAGCAACAATCTTCACCACTTGGACCAAGAAGGTAAAATTCGAGCTTGGCGTCTTTGACGATAGAGTTGAAATTCCGACAGTGAACCACCCAAAAATCCTGGCGGTCATCTTTGACAGCCTGTTTACCTCCTCAGCTCATGCTACTGCAATCTCGCACAAATTGCGAAGTAGAAACAAGGTCCTCAAAGCGCTGGCCGGCAACACTTGGGTTATGGACAGAGAAGGAAAAATTATCGGCAAAACAGCTCATTTGGTCAAACTGCAGGGCACCTAGGTATTTATTTATTGAATGCCCATTTGCCCAATGCAGTATATTTTGCTATAGGTGTGGGTTAGTGGACGTGACTAGCCCAACATATCCGAGGTGCTTGGGAAACTTCAAAGTGAACATGCAAAAAGTGGGGGAGCTTGTTTAAGTCATAATATATCCCAGTAGAAGATTAACTTTTTTAATACTTGTCACAGAAAGATAACCAAAAAAAAAAAAAATCAATAACTAAGGAGTCCAATATTATAAACCATAGAAGAGAAATTACTAGAATATAGAATTTAAATCAATATTTTATCCGAACCTTTCCTATGAGGAACGTTTAGAAAATTATAATCAGAAACGTTTAGAAATTTTAGGAGATTATGTCCGAGTAATTATAAGATAAATTAAGAAAACAAGGGAAAGAAATTAGAAAGAAAAGAGATAGCATCAGCAAAGATAGGAAAATAAAACGACATAAGACCCTGCATGTCCGTGGAAATTAATGGCCTGATTCAGTACGACAATCAACTTGTTTGAAAATAAAATTTGTATGAAAATTACTCATTTTTTCAAATGTTTTTTGAGTCGTTTTCATACAAATTATATTTTCAAACAAGTTGATTGTCGTACTGAATCAGGCCATAATTGCTCAACTTACCAAGGCCTTTTAGATAGTGGAGCCTTCGTAAGTTGTCTAGCTACAAATTATATCGAAATTGTTAAGAAAATGAATGTTAAGATTATAGATTATAAATCTTCGGTCAGAACAGCTAATGGAAAACAACATCTGATCGTAGGAAAAATTCGAAATAAAATAAGTTTATATATGTCGGTAAAAACCATTTTATATCTAGTACCCAACTTACATCAAGAATTAATTCTAGGTTTTGATTTTTGGAATAAAATAGGTCTGAAAGTTTTTCTTGATGATAGAACTGTAGAGGAAATTTCTCTATCAGAATCGAAATTCATTAATTAATCTTTTATATGCTATACTCAATGCGGTCTAGGCAGAACAAAGTTAGAAACGCATACGATTGAAACAGGTGATGCGCAGCGAAAAAAATGCGACACTATGCTGTTAGCCCAGCAGTTCAGAAGCTTATATACTTGATAGGATGTTAAAGCTAGATGTGATAGACTGTGCAATGTTGCTCAGAGGCTTTGTCCATTGATGGATAAAGTGGCGCCATCTGAGCTAAAATACTGGATTTACCACGATGACGTGTTAAAAGTTTCTCCTAATTTCGAGACCATATGGAAATGCTTAGTCTCTGATATGTTTAAAGGCTGGATGTGGAGGAGTTAGTTGATAAGAGTAGCAAAGATCTCATATAGACAACGCTTTACTCTCTATAATATATATGAGTACTTTTAATGGCCCTTAATGGTTAAAGAGATTTTGTCAAAAAATTGTGAAACATGTAAAGAAATTAAAGATCCCAAACAAATACTACGTCCACCAATGCACAATCGAAAATTTTTGGAAATAAATCTTTAACTTCTAATCGGCTAGTTTTAACTACCTCAATTTTGCACGTTCTTGGCCCAGTTTTTTTTTCATATACCTATATCCCAGTGAGTAAAGAAAATTTCTAGTCGATATCTTTAGAAAGTCCAAAAATAACCGATTTTGAATTTAAAGATTGCAAAAACTAAATTTTTTTGCCCAAAAAGTGTCTACACTCTTTTACTCACAAATGTAATTTTCTTTAACAACATATAATAATTTTATACTTTTCTGAAAGGTATCTTCACAAAGATAAAATAGAAGAGATGCCCATTACCCCAAGCGGTCTAAGTAAACTCACTTCCGAATTTTACCTATTTTATAAGAAACTTTTGACTTTAGTATGTATGTTCTAAAATCCCAAAGCATGAATCTGCAAATAGATTGCAGTTTCGAAATATATAATACATTTTTAAGAGTTTTCAATTATAATATCTGGGACATCGAGAAAATGTGGAGTTTATAGGTGAGAAATCCCATTTTTGGGATTTTCGGAATTTTTTGTTACAAAAATCTTAAAATTTTTTACACTTTCTCATTTTATACGATAAAGTCTAAACAAAGATTTTATTACAGATAAAATATTTATAGTAACTCCAAAAACCAATTTTTTATAAACATTTTACTTAAATTGAAAAAACAGAAAAAACTAATTACGTTCCCTACCTGCCATAATTCTTCATTATATAGAGAAATATTGGAGTAAATATCTTTTACAGAATCGAAATTACGCTACTTTTTAACAAAAATTTAGTTCAGACTTTTTCAGATTTTTGCAAAAGAAGTCAAATTTTTCTAAAAAGTTGGTTTTTGGAGAAACTATAAATATTTCATCTGCAATTAATAATACTCAATGATCGTTTTAAAAGCTACATGTCGATTTCCGTACACAAGGACAAAATCTGGAAACACATCTTTATAGTGCCAGATCACAAAACTAAATTTGTTTTACTAAAAGCGTTTTCTAAAGCTACCACAAAATCAGTTAGTAAATTTTTTAAGGATGACGTGTTTTATAAGTTCGGATTGCCAGAAGCAGTTCATTGACATAATGGTAAACAATTCCTTTCCGAAACATTTAAAGAAGTTTTAGAATTATTTGGAGTAAAACACTTTCGTTCTCCCATTTATTCCCCACAATTTATCAGGAGCGAGTGAGCAAAACAAACGATACATTTTTGTACCAAGAACAGGCAAGATGGGACGAAAATTTGCCTAAAATCGAATGTTCGCTAAGGTCTGCTGTCCACTCATCAACTGGTGTTACACCTAATTTTGCTTTAATGGGGTATAAAATGATAACTCACGCGGATGCTGATCACATATTGCGAAAATTAAAGGCGGATGAGGAAGGAGAAAATTTAGTTTAAGAAAAAGGGAGAAAATTTACATAACGCGTATTTGACGAATGAACGATCACATAACCTGAAAAGCATTAATATTACATATAAGCTAGGTCAAGAAGTTTTCAGAAAGAACTTTATACAAAGTAATTTTACAAAAGGAATAAATACTAAACTTTGCAGACCATGACTGAAATGTAGAATTAGATATGAGGTAGGAAACAGTAAATATGAAATTGAAAACTTAAAAATTATAAATATAGTAGAAAGTTGTTGATGCAAATGCAAGTTAAAATATATATTGCGAAAAAACACTAGATCTAAAACAAAATTTGAAAGTAAAAAAATAAAAAAAATCGTTAGTTTTTAAAAATAATTTTGTTCACTCCAAAGTAAATTTCAATCACAATAAACATTAAATAATAAATGTGATTTCTTTAAATATTTCCTACACATAAACAATTAATTCATTTTGCGAAAATGTATTGTTTATATGTATCACAATTAATTGTGAAAGCTAAAAAAATCAAACCGTTATAAACGAATTAAATTGCTTAAAATTTTCCTTTATATTTAAAAATCTATAAATTCACTTTATATTTAATTTGAAATTACAGAACAAACTACAAACATTTTTTACAAGATAAGAAATTTAAAATTTTCCTTTGTTTTAGTTTAATGTTCCTCCTCCTTAAATTCGCTATTTTTAATAATAAAGAAAAAAATAATAAAAATTTATTTTTTTTCTTCGAAAGTAAAAAAACTACATGAAAATGATTTATTTTAATTTTAAAGAACACAAAGAAATATTTTCAAACATTAAACAAATACGAACTTTCGTAATTATTAAAAAAGTTAATTCATAATATTTCGTTTTTCCTTTTTCGTTTTTATTTTCAGTTGTTTTTGAAAAAATTTTGACAATTTAAAAATATTTTGGCAAAAAATTAAAAGACCCTTCTGACATCAATGTATTAACGTTAAAATTAATATATTAAATTCTAACACAGGGGTTCTCACAAGCAACAGCTTCGCGGACTCTCCTTTTGAGAACCGTTATTCCAACGTATATAACGTTAACATTCTAGACACAAATATTGTACTAATAGTATATTTAAAGGCGGTCACATTAATTTCTTATTTTATTTTCTTTTCCGTTTCCAGTAATTCACCATAAACTCCCATTGTTTTTAAGTTTCATCTTGGTCACATGTAATGTTTTTGTTTTTTTTTTTAATCTAAAATAATAAATTTACACACATTTTTTAATTAATATGAATATTTCATTTGATGCTCATGTATACCGAAACAGTTACAAATTTGGCCACTTCTAAATAAACACAAAAAAAAAAAAAAAAAAAAAAAAAAAAAAAACATTAATTTTTCTCTTTTTACACTCTTTTTTTGCTGGTTTTCACTACTAAATTTAATTAATTTGCACCATTTCTTTTAATTTATATAATTGCTTTTAATATTCTTTTAGATACAAATATATATATATATATATATATATATATATATATATATATATATTATTAGACATACATATATTTGAGTCTGATATACATATTGTTTTTTTGTTCCCCACGATTTCTTTTTTTTTTTTTTTTGGTTAAATACATATATAGCAAATTATATTTGTCATAATATATATATATATATATATATATATATATAAATATTTCCTTCTTTATTGCCATCACTTTTTTATATTAACTTTTTTTTCAATAAATTTAATTCGGTTGCCGGTAATAGAGGTGGTTGTGTCGACTTTGAAAGCTCGAACAGGAAGAAATTAACGTGACGTGTGACTTGAATTCATAAATCTGTTCGAAATGATAGTATATTTTTAGGTTGGTTTATACCAAAACAAAACCAATTGGTTTTGACGAAAACTACATTTCAAAAACTAATTCGTTAGATAGATAGAGAAGGTTGATGTGATACCAGAAAGTACCATATCTCCACCCAGAGACCGATCCCGGTCAATTGTGAGTCCCTTCGTTGAAATAGCTGTGAAATATAGAGTATAGAATGCAGAAAATAGAAGAGAATGCAGAAAATAGGAGAGTAGAAGTAGAAGATAAAAGAGTAGGAATCTGAACGAATCATATAGGGGGATTAGCAATGTTACCAATCCCCCTAGGGTTATACCCCTGATTCTCCCTTAAGCAGTAAATTCCCATGACGAAGCCTATGACGTCTACAAGATCTGCGTCCCGAACGTCACTTAGCCCGCCGAGGAATTGGCTACCCAGCCATTTCATCCTACGATGCTGCAATCGTGGACAATGGCACACAATGTGCTCAATAGACTCGGTCTCGTCGACGTCTCCACACATTCTACAAAAATCGGAATTGCTAGCGTCCCATCTAGACCTCATCTTCCCTATCAAACAGTGACCCGTTATCGCCCCTATCATAATTCTTAAGCTCTTCCTATTCAAGCCCAGGAGAGTGCTAGTGCCTGCATTGTTTAGTACCGGCCATATCGCCCTCGACACTCTACAGTCCTCTCTACTCTCCCAAGCCGAATTGGTTCTGACCAAGATCCAATCATTGATCTTCCCATAGAAAAAACTTAGTGGTGGTTTCACATAGTTTTCCCTCTCCGAGACATTTTTTGCTGCGCTTTGCCTTGCCAGTTCATCAGCCAGTTCATTGCCTGAAATATTGCAGTGGCCAGGCACCCAGCAGAGTCTCACCATGTAGTCCTCCATCAGCTCTCTCAGTGTCTTCTTACAGGCAGCAATTAGCCTGGATCTCACCAAATGTGTCCCCAAGGCCTTCAGAGCCGCCTGACTGTCCACATAGAGAGTGACCTCGGTACCTCTCGCAATGTTTTGCCTGATTATTTCTGCGGCTTTCAGGATGCCGAGAATCTCAGCCTGAAAAACGCTGCACTCATCAGGGAGTCTAAAAGAGCCTTTCAAATCCGTGCCCATAATATAGACCCCCGCCCCAGTACCTTCGTTCATCTTTGATCCGTCCGTGAACACTGCACAACCTTCATATAGCCTCTCAGTGCCGGACCAGATCTCCCTATCAGGTATCACCACGACAGGATTTACCCCAAAGTCTGATTCAACGGCCATGTAATCTGATACCCCCATGGAGTACAGATTAGCCTCACCATAGCTGATCTCATATATGACCCTGGAGTGATCTGCTCTTGATGAACCTAATAGTCCCAATTCCTTAAGTCTCAGCAGACTCCTTGCTGCCATACCCCTCACAATCTCTTCAATGGGAGGAGATGAAGTATGACATCCAGAGCCGCCTGTGGTGTGCTTCTCATTGCACCTGTAATGCCAATCGAAGCACACCTCTGTGCCTTCGACAAAAGTTTCCTATTACTCTTGCGTTCCAGTGCCTACCACCAGACAGAACAACCATAAGAAAGGATTGGTCTCACCACCGAAGTGTAAATCTAATATACAACTTTTGGTTTGAGCCCCCAACTTTTACCTATGGAGTTTCTACAGATGTAGTAGGCATTGAGGCCACGCTTGAGTCTCTCCTGAACATTCCTCTTCCAGGTCAGTTTACTATCGAGGAATACCCCCAGATATTTTGCTGAGTCTGAAAGCCTCAATTCAGTTCCACACAGTACCGGTAGTCTGAAATTCTCTACCTTTTCCGGGTTCACTCCCAACCCCTTATCAGCGGCCCACGAGGACAGCTCACCCAGCGCGGACTGCATGATCTCACTGATTGTGGGAAGAAATTTTCCCTTTACCAGTATAACCACATCATCAGCATATGCCACGATCTTCCGCCCTCTGCTGTCGAATTGACGCAAAATCACGTCGACAGCTATTAGCCACAGCAGGGGTGAGAGTACTCCCCCTTGAGGAGTCCCCCTAGTCACTAGTTTTCTTAAACATACTCCTCCCAAGCTTGAATTGACAATCCTGTTGCTTAGCTTGATAGCGTCAATCTTGATATTGTTGAACGCTCCCTCAATATCCAAGAACGCGGCCATGGTGTATTCCTTATACCGAAGTCCTTGTTCTATATAACCCACCAGATCACTCAGCGCACTCTCCACAGATTTACCCTTCAGATAAGCATGTTGAGCACTACTCATGATGCTGGAGCTACCAGAAGATCTTAAATACAGGTCTATCAGTCTCTCTAAAGTCTTCAAAAAGGAAAGACGACAGGCTGATAGGTCTATAGTCCTTGGGTTTCGAGTGACAGGTCCTACCACCTTTAGGTATGAATATGACCCTTACCTCTCTCCAACCCCTTGGTATATGTCTATGTACCAGACACCCTTTAAAGATCTCAACCAGTAGTAGCCGAACCACCAACGGTGCATTCTGCAATATGGCCGGAAAAATACCATCCGGGCCAGGTGACTTATAAGGCTCGAATGAATTCACCGCCCATGTGACCTTCTCAACCGTAATCAGGTCTCTTACCACTGTTTCAATTATCCCACAGGTGGACTCTGTGAAGGAGTGCTCTCCCCCACCTGATTCCTCCAAAAATGGATCCTACAACCCGGAAAATGGGTTTCCAAAAGCACATTAAGTGACTCAGAACTAGACTCCGTCCATGAACCATCTGATCTCTGGATACTCCCAGGAACACTAGGGTCCTTTGACAGTATCTTCCTGAATCTAGAAAGTTCATTGACAGAGTCAATGGCCTCGCTGTACTTAATCCACGAGGCTCTTTTAGCTCTTCTAATGTCCTTTTTGTACTTATTGAAACACACTCTATAGGTGCCCCAATCTTCGTCCTTATCAGTTCTATGGGCTCTGTTGTACAGCCTGCCAACTGTGGTCCGTTGAGCTCTCAACTCCTCTGACCACCAGACCGGCTGTTTCTTTTTACCCGGATAGCTCACCGGGCAGTTGAGCTCATAGCTTCTGTTAAAAGACCCTGTTACCTTTTCTACCACATCGTCAAGATTATCTCTCGACAAGAACTCCATCGGAGTTCCAGTCAATCTTGACCCCAGATCCCGCCCGAAGGCGTCCCAATCCGTCCTTCTAGGATTCCTAAAAGGTTTCCCTTCAGAACCCAGGAAGTTCCGATTAAAGGTTATCCTGCCATGGTCAGAGAAAGTGCACCCCATAGCCACCCTCCAATCCTCAACTAGGTCCCTAGAGTTAGTCAATGTGATGTCAATTACCGAATTCCTATCCTTCGTCCTGAACGTAGGGGTATTACCCTTATTACAGATTAAAAGATCATTCGTAATAATGAAATCAAATGTTGACTCACCTCTCTTATTGGTATCCCTGCTACCCCATTGACTGTGGTGTGCATTAGCATCGCAACCGAACAATAGACGTACTCCATTCCGTCTTGCGTACTCGGCTAAGGCCCACACCCTGTCATCTGGTGGTTCCGGCTCCTCATAGGGAATGTACACCGAGGCCAAGGCCAGTTTATTGCCTCCCAACGCCTCTCCTTGAACGACCGTTAGATCACCATAACTGAAAGAATTAAGAATTAACTGAAGTTTATTCTTCGCTAGAATACAAGTTCTCACCTTGTCCTCAGTGGACGGCTTGAACAATTTGTATCCTTTGGCCCTTAAACCACAGACCTGGTTGTTATTTAACCAAGGCTCTTGGATTAGGGCCACGTCCACATTGGTCTCACTGAGGTAGGTTATTAATTCGGTCTACCGCCGTGCTGGTAGACACGGACTTTTTACCCTTGCGAGCAATTTCCGGACCATCCTCTACCTCCACTTTAAAACCATCGGGATAAGACAATCCCAGGATGTCACCGATAGAGCCATAGGTCCGTTCAAACCTGTAGATGCTCTTTCGGTATTTCCTGCGAACATGCCTATCCCTTCTTAGTCAACTTATTTAGTGCAGCTATGGAGGCCCTAACACCGTTCTTCGCTTTTTTATATCTCGTTCGACTGTCGGTTGCGGCCTGCTCATCCATTGGATTTGCTACCGCTTCCTGCCGAACAATAGTTTGGCCATAGGCCTTGACATGCCTGATGCCCCCGTCGAGCTCACCTGCTTCATACTCAGTGATGACGCAGTGACTGCAGTTCCGCTTTCCTTGCCCCGATCAAGAGCAGATACAACTGTTGTCTCATGTTCTTCATTGGATCCAAGAGACAGGTCCTCCAGTCCCTCCGTCGCACCAGATCCTACAGGGTCCTCCGCCGAGTCCAGCAGGCTGTCCTCCTCCGTCGGTTGGGTCATTAGTTGTCCGTGTTGTATGAGGATGTTCTTATGCAGTCTTAGCAAGTCCATGTCATCGTCCTCATCCTCATTCTTCCCCCCTTTCCTAACGTCGTCATTGTTTTCCCCTACCTCGACCCTATCCCTAGCTCCTGTGTCAGCGTACGTCCCTTCCACTTCCCTAACCCAATCTCCTTTGTCCATTGTCCCTTTGTCTCTTTCATCCCTTAACCTATTTGTTTTTATATATTTTGCTTCTTCAATTTTGTCCCACGAGTAAGCACGTAAAAAATAGACCATCTCGCGCAGTGACGGCGTACGCGGAATAGGCTGTAATACAACTGACCCTTGCCATCAGCATCAGAAGGGAGCTGTTCTCTATTAGTTTCTTTTAGCACTAACTAATCATTCAGATCCTCGGCACTGCTACCTACCACCTTGATTTTAAAAGTGCATGATACCTATTTATTTGGTCCACGGAAAACGTATGGCACCAAGACCGTACCCAGTGCCAGAGATGTATTCATTTCGGCAGAATCACCAATTAGAATACATCAATGCATCGCATCCAGTCCAGCAAGCCTTCCGTTTCCAGGACTGGGTGTGATACAAAGGATGCATTAATGTCGGCAAAGGGAGAGGGCTCCAGCACCGTACATTAGTGCATCCAGTGTCTCTCGCCCAATCCCCCCTATCCGCCACCTGGGGACGCGTCCGATGGGAGTAAACAAGTAAAGACTCCACACGGAATTCGTTTACATACCTAGTTTTTCACTCCAAGTGGTTTTTTTCACGTTTGTATTTTCTGTATTTCTTCACAAATTGGTTTTAAGCACTTATTTGATTAGGTTTTGTATTAAAATATTTTTGAATACAAAAATTTTTTCTCTTTAGAGGTACATATTTGATTTGGTCGTTAATGAATTTTATATTTATGCGATCATTTATACAGGAATTATGAACGAAAAAGTAATTCCGGGAGGTAAATTTTGGACTGATTCTCATGAAATTTGGTAGTATGATTTTTGCTTAAACAAAACCAATTTATGACGAATTTTATTTAAATACGAATATATTTAAGATATTTATGAGCATTTGACCTGAGTGAAATAATGATTACATTTTAACCAATTTTATTATGTTAAATTATTGACCCAAAATAGGCTCAAGGACCAATTTCATGAAGTTACCTTTAAAACTGCGATCTACAGAATGGAAGAAATTATGGTTTTCGATGCATGGACAGCTGGACGACAAAAGTTTTTTTTCGATTTATAAATTAGCAAATTATTGCAATAAAATTAAAAACAAAGCGCTATACAACTTCACTGAATTGAGCGCCATTTTTGGCGATTCTACCCCACTGTGTGTCGTTCGTTATGAGAATGGTAATTTCTTCCGCTGCTGAGTATGAGCTACATCAAATGGACGTGTCCATGGCTTATTTAAAGAGCGAAACCGGAAAAATTCAAAGATAAAAACTTTCCTAATAGTGTTTTGAAGCTCAAGAAAGCCTTATACGGACTTAAGCACTTCGGCCGTCACTGTGAAAGTGAGCCCTGTTTATACCAAAAGAGTTATTGGCTTGTTCTAACCGGTCAGAATTAAATAATATAAAATCTCAAATTTCAAAAAGAGTATCGGTAGTGAATAAGGGTTCCGCGAAACATTTCCTAAGCATTGAAATTGAGAGTGATGATGCCACTAGATAGATTGGAAATCATTAGAACAAATATATAAAGGAGCTCATGAGTGATTATCAAAAGGAGAAATGTCGTCCGGTTTTTACCCCATTGGAAGCTAAAGTTCAAATACTCGTAGTATGCGTATCTGTCATCGGAACATAATGTTTCTGGCAATTTGTACCCTGCCTGATATACTACATTCAGTACGCAAAATTATCACAACGAAACAAAACTTTTAAAATATCTAATTAAAATACAGCAAAACGGATCAACCATTAGTATGTTACGAAGATGCTGATGGGGCGGTGATGCTGTTAATAGAAAGTCGTACACTGGATATGCATTTCTACTCGCTGGAGGTGCATTTTCATGGAAGTCTAAAAAGCAACATACAGTTGTCTTGAGTAGTACAGAGACTGAATATATGACACTTTCATCAGCTGCAAAGGAAGCAGATTACTTGAAGAAACTTCTTGGTGAGATCCAAATACATTGAGGTGGAGTGTTGTAATATTGAATTTGATTCTGACTTGCAATACTCATATTTTATGCTTATCTATTTCAACATTATCTTTCTCTTTATTTACTTTGCATCAATTATGAATTTAACCGTCGTTTTTATCTTATAAGCGCTCTGTGTATGTTTTACTTTAGTCGTAATAAAGATTTTAAACGTGCAACATCGTCTTATTATTTCACCTGGGAGATTAAGAAATTTTAACAAAATTTAAATAAATAGACAGAAGTTATAAACCAGAAACCTCCAATACGTTAATAACTAGAAAATTCTAAAATCGTTAATTTAAACTTATAAAAATAATTTTCGCAACAATATTTTTGCATAATTTTTAAAAATATCATATTTTATTATATTCAAAATACGCTGTAAAGGAGATTTATATTTTCACGATTTAAAATTCGTAACAACATCAATAGTATTTTTATACAAACGATGCTTGTTTCAATAATTGTTATTAGTAATTGTAATTGCATTACCATTAGTTTAAAAAATATATATAATATCGACAATTCCAAGAAAGAACGCCCAAAAATTTACGGTGTCTTTCGATTTTAATAAAATTTTGCGTGCAAATAATCTACGGACATCTCTATCGATTACAATTTCCAGATTCGCGAAATTTCGAATACTCGCGATTTTATTTTGCCCTTTCACTTCCCAAAAAACCTAAAAAACTTCAAAAGTACACAACTTTAAATAATAATATTTCTGGGAGGGCTTTGCTGAATTCAATGATTTCAACGGTGTTTGAATTGTGATTACATCTGCTTAAATACTAATATTTTACAAATAGAAAAGATTTTTAAAAAAGGCAAATTCATTAAATTCATTAAAGCAAAATTAAAATTTAATGAATTCACAATTTTCAAAAATGCATTTATAAATTGAATTTGTATTTTGCAAATATTTTTGAACGATAGGGATATTTTGGAGGTGACGACTGAATTATTAAAAAAAAGACAAAAACCTTTTATATGCTTTTTAAATTACACAAATCCGTCAATAACTTTAAGAGATATGAATATTTAAAGTTGCATACTTTCTATATTTTTTTAACCTTTATATAAATTAAAATAATTAAAAAATTAAGTAAGGAAAAATATTATTTTTATATGAAAATTGTATTATGCATTGTAGATATGTGAGTCATAAAAATATGAGATTTTTTTTAATATTAAGATTCCGTACTTTTCAAATATGTTAAGAAATCATAAATTTTAAACAGCATCTTTACTGGAAAATGTATTTAAAAAATGCAATTGCATTAAAATGCATTTAAAAAAATTTAAATTTTTGTTAAATCTTTGTGTTAAAGCAAAATTCAAACGTCGTTTAAATCATTAAAATTTGCAAAACATTTCCACAGACATTGCCATTTAAATTTATATACTTTTTAGATTTTTTTAGGTTTTTGAGAGAGTGAAAAAACGAAATAAAATCGCGAGTTTTCACAATTTCGCGAAACTGAAAATTGAAATCGATAAATGTTTTAATGGATTTTGTGTATACAAATTTTTATGGAAATTGAAAGACATCAGGAAATAATTGAAAAAAATTTTCATCATTAAATGGTTAAATTCGGTTGCTACAACGAATCTGTTTTCTCTGTGTAGTTATGAAAAACTGCAAATTTAAAATTTTCCTCAAAATAAGTAGTAAAATCCAAAATATAAAAATCTTTTTAATCGAAATATATTTTATTTTGACTGATTTAACATATATCCAGATTTCATTATTCTACGACTTTTATGTCTTCTGAAATTTGCAAAAATAGTGTGTTAGTTATCAAATTCATAAACCAAACATTTCTTAACATTTTTATCCCTACTTAATTTTTAAACAGCTATAGTAGCTATAACTATACTTAGCAATTTTTACCTACTTAAATTTGTACTGCAAATTTATATAAATTTCGAAAAAAAAAATCTAATATTTTAAAAATTAACGTGTTTAAAAAATAAACATTATCAAATTTACTTGTTAAGAAATCCAGAAATCCAAATTTCAACTTTTGAATGATTTTTTTGAATATTCATATACATAGGGTATTTTTGAATAATTTTGAAAATTTCTGAAATGTTTAGGATTCACAATTGTTATTTGACATACATAATTTTTTCTTTTCTCAGTTTTGAAGAAAAATATTTGTTAATATAAATTTACGTAATAATAGAAATATATTTTTCATATTCATAACAAAATTAATAAGATTATTAAATAAAGCATTTGCGCGACGAAACTAATTGAGAAAACTGTTGGACTTAATATTGCTTAGTATTGCTGTCCAAGCTTCCAAGACTGCATAGGGAGGGTATTCAACGACCTCTTCCCCAATGTTCCTCCGATTTATTTCCCATATGTTTTAAATTGTCTTAAGATCACGGGACTACGTGGATCAATTTTCATTCATTTTAATTTGGATCTTTATCATGTTTGAATTCCCAAGAGGTCAGTATTTTATCTCTGGCATGTGAAAACATTACATACTGTAGAATTGTTTGATACATTTTCTTATTCATTATACCATTAATTTTATGCACCGATCCCGAAAAGCATTACAAGCCATGCTTTATATTACCCTGATAGTGTAGAGAATGCAAATTGCTCATATAAATTCGATTTGTCTGAGAAAACGGACTCTGTTCCACTGATTTCGAGTACAGTACAAATTCAGTCGCGAATTTTTTATTTATCTTGGAAAAAAAATGGCGTTTTGCAGTCCTGTAGAATTCTGCTCCAGTTTTAATTGCAGTCTTTTTATGAACATTTTGACTAAAAATCTATGTATCATTATTGATAGTTGACCATCTTGGTCCGCCTCAATAGACCATTCATTGCACCGTTTCTGACGTTTTTAACTTATTTGTAACGTATTACATATTAGTATTTTTCAAAAGTCTTGATGGGTCATAACATTTTGGAAAATTCTAATGTGGTGATTTTTAACTAATTCGCAGTGTTTTGATTTAACTATTTTAATTTTCAGCACTAAAACTTCAAAATAAACAAAAATACTTTAATTTACTTTTTGCATGTTTCAAAATCCTTTTTTGTTCAGTTTGTTTATAAATAAATTATTTTAAATTATATAAATTAAATAAATTTTATAATATATAGACAGGAAAAATTTAACAAATTTATATGTTTTTATTTAGAACGGAAAACAACCTTTATACGGAAGTAAATATTTTTGCAAAAAATAATATTACTCTGCACATACGAAGACAATCTCAAAAATATAGAATTTGTTCAGTTTGTTTTGGCAAACACTGTACATATTTTCTTCTAAATTAATTAATTATTATTATTGTTTTTATTATTTACACAACTCTTTTGTTTAAAACACGATATTTCTTGTTGAATGATGAATACAAACTGATTTATTTTATTTTTTTTTTTACGTTTTTGTTTTACTATATATACCGTTAGAAAACAATGAAAGAATACGATGAATTTAACATAAGTTAACGAACTATTCCTTAATTGAAAGTACTTGTTCATCAAGTAAAGCTTCTTCTTTCTCAAATCAAAGTATTAGTACTTTTAGTTTTTATGTACATTTTATTTTATGTTTTATATAGAAAAATAGGTTACTTTTGTCAAAAAATTTAAACCCAAAAAGATGGACCAGAATCTTTTTCAAAATGTTTCAGAGTCTAAATAATGTAGTATACTTCTAAATGTCATAAGTAAGTATATATAAAATTATATATATTACCGGCATTCAAATTTTTAAAGTTCAACATTGGGACAAAACAAAAAATTTCAAACACTGACGAACCATACCATTTTCTATTTCGATGAAATTCGGTATACACACTCATTACGTCAATACAAAATTCGAAATTTTGAAATTCTTTGTAATTTAGTTTTTATCGTAGTTCAAACTTCACTTTTTTCACAATTATTTTTTTACATACATGAAATTTAAATCAATATATCTTTAGTCCTATCTGTTCGATTTAAACAAATTTTGGCTCAAATTGATGTCCAATAAATCTAGTTTCTAATTGTTTCTGTAAAAACTCCATTTTTGAAATTAATAATAAATCCAAACTTTTTGGACACACACATTACGTACGATAATGATTTTAGAAACATCTACTCACATATTTTCATACACATAACAAAAAGTGCATTAAAAACATCAAATTATAACTGAAATAAATGTTAATTTTCTCAGCATCCCAGTATCCATGCATATGTTGCTGCCAACACTTTAAGGAACTTTTTAAAGAAAAATTACAAAAATAAAAGCTATGATTTTTTAAATATTCTTGATACAAGGACGAATGTTGATTTCATTATACTTTTCTTTTCAAAAATTACGTTTTATAAAAATAATTAGATTTATTAAACATTGATTTGAGACAAAGTTTGCCTAAATCGGACGAGCAAGTCTGAAGATATATGGATTTAAATTTCATTATTTAAAAAAAAAAAAAAAAAAAAAAATGTAAAAAAGTGAATTTTGAACTGCGATAAAAACTAAACTACAACGAATTTTAAAATTTTATATGTACTATTTATTATTTATGATGATATAATTAGTATAGGTTGGGCCAAACAATATAAGTGTTTTAAAATATTAATTTTAGAGTGGTTTCTTTTTTTAATTTTAGAGTGGATTCTTTTTTTTTAAATTTTGGTCGTCCCAACTATGTTGGCTAATACATTTATATATTTCGCGCCATTTTTGAAACATGATTATGTAATTTATTTTTTTATTATATTAAATATATATCATTTCTTTCTAATTTATACATGATGAATATGAATCTGCCCAAAATTTTAAAATTGGTTGAATAGTTCTCTAGATAATCGTAATTAATATACACCTATTTTCAATTGTGGAACTTGTTAAGAAAATTATTCACACAAAAGCTTAAGACTTTCATCGTAATAGTTCCTTAAATATGCGATAATTAAGATTTACCTTATATGGGGGTTAACACTCCCCCTAAAGCTCAGTTATGTAACATGATTGAGATATTATTCGCACAAAATATTAAAGCTTTTGCTCTAATAGTTTTTCATATATGATACAAAGAATATTTCCTTTATATGGGTCCCCCTATCCTCCTGTACCTTTCTCTTTTTATATTCACTATGGAAGTTGATGATAAAGATATTCAATTATTATTATTTTTTTTTTTTTTGTATGGAGGGTACCATCAGAGCAAGGAGTCTGATCCCAAAATAAAGTAATATATTTTAATGCTGTAACTTTTCAAATCACTAACTTGTTTAAAATATATTTAAAACATGTATTAAAGTTAAATAAAGTGTATTTTTTACAATGTATAACCCGCTGTACAGTTATTATACCCTTTGGGACCACTGTCATAAAACGATTTTTTTTTGGAAATAATTCTGTAACTTACTGGATATATTTGAATGAAATTTCATATGGCCAATCCTGAGGTGTATTCCAATTGATTTGGAGGAGCACAGGTTCATAGCTGGTCTGGGGGATAGGGAGTCAACCTCCAAAGTTGGTCACCTCTGGTATGAAATTAAAAAAAAAATCGCCAAAATTTCATTTATGATTTGATTGATAAAAAAAATACACATAGATAGCCCTTATAATTTTCTATCAAAAATACGCTTAAATGTGTGAAATATCTCTTTTACTTTAAGAGATAGATAGATAGATAGAGAAGGTAGATGTGATACCAGATAGTACCACATCTCCACCCAGAGACCGATCCCGGTCCATTGTGAGTCCCTTCAACAGAATAGCTGTGAAATAAGAGTGTAGAATACAGAAAATAGAAAATACAGAATACAGAAAAAAAAAATAGAGTGAAAGATAAAAAGGGAATAGAAATGTAACGAATCATAAGGGGGACCAGCTATGCTACCAATCCCCCTAGGGTTAAACCCCTGATTCTCGCTCAAGCAGCTGATTCCCATGACGAAGCCTATGACGTCAACAAGATCTACGTCCCGAACGTCACTTAGCCCGTCGAGGAACTGTCCACCCAGCCACTTCATCCTACGATGCTGTAATCGCGGACAATGGCACACAATGTGCTCAATAGACTCGGTCTCATCGATGTCCCCACACAGTCTGCAAAAATCAGAACTGTTAGCGTCCATTCTAGACCTCATCTTCCCTATCAAACAGTGACCTGTTATGGCCCCTATCATGACTTTCAAGCTCTTCCTATTCATGCCCAGGAGAGTGGTAGTGCCTGCCTTGTCCAATACCGGCCATATCGCCCTCGACACTCTGCAGTCCTCTCTACTTTCCCAAGCCGAATTGGTTCTGACCAAGATCCAATCATTGATCTTCCCATAGAAGAAACTCAGTGGTGGTTTCACATATGTCTCTCTCTCCGAGACGTTCCCTGCCGCACCTTGCTTTGCCAGTTCATCAGCCAATTCATTGCCTGAAATATTGCAGTGGCCAGGCACCCAGCAGAGTCTCACCATGTAGTCCTCCATCAACTCTCTTAGTGTCCTCCTACAGGCAGCTACTAGCCTGGATCTCACCAAATGTGTCCCCAAGGCCTTCAGAGCTGCCTGACTGTCCACATAGAGAGCGACCTCGGTACCTCTCGCAATGTTTTGCCTGATCATTTCCGCGGCCTTCAGGATGCCGAGAATCTCAGCCTGAAAAACACTGCACTCATCAGGGAGTCTAAAAGAGCCCTTCAAATCTGTGCCCATAATATAGACCCCCGCCCCGGTACCCTCGACCATCTTTGATCCGTCCGTGAACACTGCGCAACTCTCATATAGTCTCTCAGTGCCGGACCAGATCTCCCTATCAGGTATCACCACGACAGGATTTACTAAAAAGTCCGATTCAGCGGCCATGTAATCTGATGCCCCCGTAGAGTTCAGATTAACCTCACCGTAACTGATGTCGTAAATGACCTTGGAGTGACCTGCTCTTGATGAGCCTAATAGTCCCAATTCCTTAAGTCTCAGTAGACTCTTTGCTGCCATACCCCTCACAAACTCTTCAATGGGTAAGAGATGAAGTATGACATCCAGAGCCGCTTGTGGTGTGCTTCTCATTGCACCTGTAATGCCAATCGAAGCACACCTTTGCGCCTTCGACAAAAGGCTCCTATTACTCTTACGTTCCAGTGCCTGCCACCAGACAGAACAACCATAAGAAAGGATTGGTCTCACCACCGAAGTGTAAATCCAATATACAACTTTTGGTTTGAGTCCCCAACTCTTACCTCTTACCTACAGGTGTAGTAGGCATTGAGGCCACGCTTGAGTCTTTCCTGAACATTCCTCTTCCAGGTCAGTTTGCTATCAAGGAACACCAGATATTTCGCTGAGTCTGAAAGCTTCAGTTCAGTCCCACATAGTACCGGTAGTCTGAAATTCTCTACCTTGTACCTCCTAGTAAACAGAACCAACTCTGTCTTTTCCGGGTTCACTCCCAACCCCTTATCAGCAGCCCACGAGGACAGCTCACCCAGCGCTGACTGCATGATCTCACTGATTGTGGGAAGAAATTTTCCCTTTACCAGTATGACCACATCATCCGCATAAGCCACGATCTTCCGCCCCCTGCTGTCGAATTGACGCAAAATCACATCGACAGCTATTAGCCACAGCAGGGGTGAGAGCACTCCCCCTTGCGGAGTCCCCCTAGTTACTAGTTTCCTTAAGCATACTCCACCCAAGCTTGAATTGACAATCCTGCTGCTCAGCATGAGGATTATCCATTCGATCAAGAAGTCATGTACCTTAAGATCCACCAGCGCCTGCTTGATAGCGTCAATCTTAATATTGTTAAACGCTCCCTCAATATCCAAGAACGCGGCCATGATGTACTCCTTATACCGAAGTCCTTGTTCTATATAACCCACCACATCACTTAGCGCACTCTCCACAGATTTACCTTTCAGGTAAGCATGTTGAGCACTACTCATGATGCTGTAGCTACCAGACGATCTTAAATATAGATCTATCAGTCTCTCTAAAGTCTTCAAGAGGAAAGACGATAGGCTGATAGGTCTATAATCCTTGGGTTTCGAGTGACAGGTCCTTCCACCTTTCGGTATGAATATAACCCTTACCTCTCTCCACCCCCTTGGAATATGTTCATATATTAGACACCCCTTAAAAATCTCAACCAGTAGTATACGGACCACCAACGGTGCATTCTGCAACATGGCCGGAATTATACCATCCGGGCCTGGTGACTTATAAGGCTCGAATGAATTCACCGCCCATGTGACCTTCTCCACCGTTATTAGGTCTCTTACCACTGTTCCAATCATCCCACTGGTGGACTCCGTGAAGAAGTGTTCTCCCTCACCTGATTCCCCTACCAATGGATCCCTGCAACCCGGAAAATGGGTTTCCAAAAGTACATTAAGTGACTCAGAACTTGACTCCGTCCATGAACCATCTGATCTCTGGATACTCCCAGGAACACTGGGGTCCTTTGACAGTATCTTCCTGAATCTGGAAAGTTCATTGACCGAGTCAATGGCCTCGCTAAACCTAATCCACGAGGCTCTTTTAGCTCTTCTAATATCCTTTTTGTACTTATTGAAACACACTCTATAGGTGCCCCAGTCCTCGTCCCTACCAGATCTATGGGCCTTGTTGTCCAGCCTGCCAACTGTGGTCCGTTGAGCCTTCAACTCCTCCGACCACCAGACCGGCTGTTTCCTCTTACCCGGATAGCTCACCGGGCAGTTAAGCTCATAGCTTCTGTTAATGGACCCTGTTACCTTCTCCACTATTTCGTCAAGATTTTCCCTCGACAAGACCTCCATCGGAGTTCCAGTCAATCTTGACCCCAGATCCCGCCCGAAGGCGTCCCAATCTGTCATCCTAGGATTCCTGAAAGGTTTCCCCTCAGAACCTACGAAGTTCAGACTAAAGGTTATCCTACCATGGTCAGAGAAAGTACATCCCATGGCCACCCTCCAGTCTTCAACTAGGTCTCTTGAGTTGGTCAGTGTGATATCTATTACTGAATTCCTATCCTTCGTTCTGAACGTAGGAGTATTACCCCTATTACAGATTAAAAGATCATTTGCAATAATAAAATCAAATGTTGACTCACCTCTCTTATTGGTATCCCTGCTACCCCATTGACTGTGGTGTGCATTAGCATCGCAACCGAGCAATAGACGTACTCCATTCCGTCTTGCGTACTCGGCTAAGGCCCACACCCTGTCATCTGGTGGTTCCAACTCCTCATAAGTCATGTACACCGAGGCCAAGGCTAGTTTACCGCCTCCCAATGCCTCTCCTTGGACGACCGTTAGATCACCATAACTGAAAGAGTTAAGAAGAATTACTTGAAGATCATTCTTCACCAGAATACAAGTTCTCACCTTATCCTCAGTGGACGGCTTGAACAATTTGTATCCTTTGGCCCTTAAACCACAGACCTGGTTATTAATTAGCCAAGGCTCCTGGATTAGGGCCACGTCCACATTGGTCTCACTGAGGTAGGTTATTAATTCGGTCGAGGCCGCTTCACAATGATGCAGATTTATCTGCACCATCCGCAACCTCTTTGGCTTTATCATTTTTCGCGTAGCGAAATTTGATGTAGCCAAGCCCGAACGTAACAACCCCCCCCAATGAGTCCAATTTCCTAATAGATTCCCGATCCACTGCGAATCGGAAATCTTTTCCCTGGTTCTCTTTACAAGTCAATGAAGAGACAAGTTTCCATTGACTTGTATTGAACCCCCTATTTTGTCCTTCCAATATTCCCAGTATGACTTCCACCGGCTTAATGGGTGGTGGAATCCATACCGTGACTATTGGCCGCAGAGGCAATTCCGACGCTGGTATAACCTCCAGTTGCGCATCTGGACAAAGGTTGCCACATCTGTTAATCGCGGCTTTCAGGAATTCGAAAGTACCCTTGTTACCGCAACCAACAGTCTTGACGCCCCTTGTCCAGTCTGCACCCATGAAGGCTATTTCACCCGGCCTGTGCCTTGCCTGGAAGATTTCGTCCATAAGTTTGTCCTCAATCAGCCGCCACATTTCCGTACTGATTCTCCCATCTGGATCAGCACGGTCAATGACTGCTGCTTGAAGAATGTCCGACTTGGACGAATCCTTCCCCTTTTTGGACGATGAAGGTTGCACGTCACCAGATACTACCCGCTTCACTACTCCCTTATGAGAGTTTTTAGGCGGGCCACTTGGTGCTTTACCAACCTTCTTCGCAGACGGAATCTGGTCCCCTTAGGAGGACCTTTAAAAGAGTCATGCGGAATATGACCTGCTTTCTTGGAGGTAGAGGGTATCTCATCTCCAGGCAGAGCTCACCTAATTGACCTCATTTGAGATCCTTTAGCGGGGCTCGCAAGAGCTTGATTTACCCTCTCTACTCTCTTCTCAGTGGGTTTTTTCTCACTACCAATCCTTGCTGACCTGTCGCTTCCCTTGAGAGAACCTACAGGACTGCTGGATGGCTTGTCAGCACCACAATGTGTACCAGCGTCGACTTTTGTTTCCAAAGTGTTGGACTCTTTACCCTTGCGAGCAATTTGCGGACCTTCCTCTACCTCCACTTTAAAACCATTGGGATAAGACAATCCCAGGATGTCACCGATGGAGCCATAGGTCCGTTCAAACCTGTAGATGCTCTTTCGGTGTTTCCTGCGAACATGCCTATCCCGCCCGTCCAACAGTGATGGGTCCTTTCTAGCCAACTTATTTAGTGCAGCTATAGAGGCCCTAACACCGTTTTTCGCCTTTTCAAAATTCGTTCGACTATCGGTTGCGGCTTGCTCATCCATTGGATATGCTACCGCTACCTGCCGAACAATAGGTTTGGCCGTAGGCTTTGGTATGCCTGATGCCCCCGTCGAGCTCACCTGCTTCCTACCCGGAGTTGACGCAGTGACTGCAGTTCCGATCTCTTTGCCCCGGTCAAGAGCAGAGACAACTGTTGTCTCATGCTCTTCATCGGATAAAAGAGACAGGTCCTCCAGTCCCTCCGTCGCTCCAGATCCTACAGGGTCCTCCGCCGAGTCCAGCAGGCTGTCCTCCTCCGTTAGTTGGGTCATTAGTTGGCCGTGTTGTATGAGGATGTCCGTATGCAGTCTTATTAAGTCCATGTCATCGTCCCCATCCTCATTTTTCCCCCCTTTCCCAACGTCGTCCTTGTTTTCCCCTACCTTGACCCTATCCCTAACTCTTATGTCAGCGTCCGTCCCTTCTACTTCCCTAATGTAGACTTGTTTGTCCGTTGTCCCTTTGTCCTGTTCATTACTTAACCTACTTGTTTCCATTTTTATTTCCTATTTGGTCCCACGAGTATGCTCGTAAAAAATAGACCATCTCGCGCAGTGACGGCGTACGCGGACTAGGCTGTAATACAACTGACCCTTGCCATCAGCATCAGAGGGGAGCTGTTCACTATTAGTTTCTTTTAGCACTAACTAATCATTCAGATCCTCGGCACTGCTACCAACCACCTTGATCTTAAAAGTGCATAATACCCATTTATGACACCAAGACCGTACCCAGTGCCAGAGATGTATTCATTTCGGCGGAAACACCAAATAGAATACATCAATGCATCGCATCCAGTCCAGCAAGCCTCCCGTTTTCAGGACTGGGTGTGATACAAAGGATGCATTAATGTCGGCAAGAGAAGAGGGCTCCAGCACCGTACATTAGTGCATCCAGTGTCTCTCGCCCAATCCCCCCTATCCGCCACCTGGGGACGCGTCCGATGGAAGTAAACAGGTAAAGACTCCACACGGATACTTTAAGAGATATTTAGATCAAAATTAAAATTTTGACCCATTTTTTGACATGTTTTTTTTTAACTTGGAGGGCTCAATTTGAGTCTTAAAATTTCTAAAATATTTTCTGGATTCTGTGCAAAATTTTAAATAATTTTCGTGCAAAAATCATATACCTATGTGGTTCCGATAAAAAGATATTATTTTGAAGTAGAAAGTTAAAAGAAATTGTGATTTTTCTCAAAAAGATGGTGACATTTTTTCACTTTAAAATCCATTATTTTCCTCTGGACCATACATTTTTTATGTTTCTAAAATAATGCTTAACATAAATGCATGTAAATTTTAATTTTGTTTTTATTTATTTGTAGAGCTCAAAAATGTGAAAGCTGAAATTAAAAAAAAACACCTTGATTACATACCTATATATGTTCGCATATTCTTGTATTACATGATTATTAGCATCGCACTGAAGCATTCTAAAATTTCAAGAATTGTTTCAAATAGCAACAAAAACGCATGTGTAGGAACAATTTCTTCCCGGTAGATTAAAGGGTATGTGTAGTTTTTGTTGTACTTTCGTAATTACAATCATATTGAATTCTTTTTTGGTGAAACCCGTTAAAGGAATATACATAAAACTAAATGTAACAAAAAAAAAAATTGCAATGTTACAAAATATTTTCGAATTTCGTAAAAAAAATTCTTGACATACAAACATATGTATATCAATTTAGTTGTCATTTTTTGTATAAACAAGCAGTGGTTGTTTGTATATAAACACAAACATTTATATGAAACATTGCTATTACTGTTAGTGTTGTTGCAAGCACTTTATTTGGCAACAGCAATATTGTAATGATTATTGGTGTTGTTTTTTGTATATGCAGACAGTTTATTTGCATATATGTACATTCAAAAATATATAAATATACATATGAATATATGCTTATAAGTTGTATTTTTTTATTTTTTGTTTTTGTTTAAGCAAGCGTTGCTTGTGGAACAAATGTATGTATGAAAACTTGTGCATATTTTTGATTAAAATGTCATATTTTACTAATATATGTATAGATTACGATTTTTTAACATTTTGTTATAAAGCAAAGTATTTAATAGCTAACTTTTTCTAAAAGCTGTAAAAAAGTCATATTTTTTCCCATATAAACGCACTATACAAACTTCAGGTCCGATGGGGCACGGGTTAGTTATATCCGATTTCAATAATATTTCACAGAATATCTTTTTACAAATCAATGAACGATTATAGGGGGAGTTACGGTCAAAATTCAAATGTAGGTGAATTTTGATGTAGCCTAATGTCGATATCATCAAAACATTAAGCAATATTTTTGGATGATATACTTCATAAAACAATGTTGCCTTTTGCGACATAAAGATATAGAGATTTTAAACTATTGCAAAATCATATATATATCCTTCCTATATGGTTTCTAGATTCTAGTTTGACATTCGGGAAAAATGAGCTTCATTAAAAATAAATATCTTGACAATCGCCAAAAATTAATTCCCTTCATCTCACTTTGAAATTTGTTCAATACAAATTTTTGAAAACAAAAACAGTTTATATGAAACAATTTTCAAAGTGAGGTGAAGCGCTTTACAAAATAAGGGGGTTAAATTTTTTTATTTTGTATATGAAACTTATATGGAAGTTCAAGTCGCTACGATAGAAGTATAGTAACTTTTTTTTGCGAAAATAAGAGTTTACATGACATATCGGTGTAGACAATGGAAAAATATTAAAAAATGCGATATTAGATATTTTCATTTATTTTTTCAAATAATAAGACTTATTGTACAGTTTGTTTATATGACTCAATAAAAACATTTCAATAAAAAATTAATGTATCGTATAAACGATTTTTTTGAAAGTTTGCAAATTAGTCTCGAGAAAACAGTAGTCTTTACATATAACTACAGTCCTCTTTTGTAAACGATTCGTATATCTTCTAAGATTATTTTAAGATTAAAGTTCAGACATTATTCTGTATAGTTCTAAAATTCTACAAGTTTAACTTTCATACTGTAATAAAGTTGATGGCATTGTTTTCTGTAGAATATATAAATATCCTTCGGGCTTCTCATCATCAAAACATTCTTCATCACCGCTTCAGATTTCATTAACCTTTTTATATAAGACCGTCTGGCAACCCTAATACATACATGTTTATATAGGACCGATTTAGATGAAATTTGTCACACAGTTCGTTCTCCGGAAGGAACTTTAGGCTATACCAGATCCTGGTTGACGTCATGTCCTTTTTTACTCCCACATTTTATAAAAATGATATTTTGCTTAATTTTAACTCATTTTTGACCCATTTCCTAAATCGATTCACATAAAATTTGACACTCATAAAGTTCAGAAGGAGCTAAACCTTATAAGACCTACTTTTTTATGCCCATTATACTTAACTTTTCTAATTTTTTGACTCCACCACTGAATCGGTTCATCCGCTCTTTGTTTGTTTGTTATTTTTTTCACGCAAAACTACTGGACCGATTTACATGAAATTTGACACACAGATAGCTCTTTCCCCGGAAGGAACTTTATACCAATTTCTAATTGCACGCCACCCGCTTTTCACGTCCACATTTTTTAATTCACATTAACCTATTTATTGGATGCCACACCCCTTTTTACGCACACTTTTGGAAAACATATTATTTCAGTTACTTTTGCTAATTTTCTGACAACTCTGAATCGGTTCACATGAAATATTGCTTATACGATTTATTTATTGGGTTCCACGCCCAATTTCACGCCCACTTTTTCAAACAAGTTATTTGAGTTGATTTTTAAAAATTTTTTTGACCCTAAATCTCCTGAATCGATTCACATAAAATTTGGCATATGTATAGCTCAGAAGAAACTATTTATTTATATGACCTATATATTAGATGTCACGCCCACTTTTTGTAACAAGTTATTTTACTTAAATGGTTCACATGAAAATTTTCACATATGTAGTTCGCAACGAACTATGGCTTATAGGACCTATTTATTGGATACCACGCCTTCTTTTATACTCATTTTTTCGAACAAATTATACTTAACTTTTCTATTTTTTTTACTCCACCACTGAATCGGTTCATACATATTAAGGCATTAACTAACGCCTTTCATTAAATACCACTTTCCTTCTTTCATCAACTTTTTAACGTAAAGCTTTGTGATTTATTTGCCATAATAAATATTTGTGACGATATTATGTCAGAACTACTGAACAAATGTACATAATATTTTGCACAAAGCTAATAAGTTTAAGCTTTCTTTTTGTATAGAAATATTTTACTTAACGCAATCTATGCATCTTTAAGAGGAACATCTACCTATACTTTAGGAGGAACAAAAATTGATACGTCTTCTTTGTCGTCAAAGTTACTGAGTTGGTGTACATGAAATTTACCTCACAAATAGCAGATTCCCCTTGTGGTTCGATCTTGATCAGTTGCCACACATATTTTTACACACCGTTTTACGGCCACTTTTTTCTACAAATTTAAGTAATTTGAATTGAAATAATTTGAAGCATAAGCATAACAGGATATTTTTGCCACCTTTTTTAAGAAATTGGATTCAATTTGTCTTTTTACATAGTATTGCCATTTCCATCCATTTGAAAAAAAAAATTATTAAAGAGTTTGGAAGGCGAGTCTCACAGACCCCTCAGGAGCAGATATATGGATTCTCAAAATACTTCATCTTTGACATGAAAGTTTTTGAAAAGTTTTGTAATTTTCTGTTTCCCAACTTATTTTACTATTTTTTTTAAATAGCGTCATAACTCATTCTATAACTTTTTTAACAGAATATAAATATATATAAATATACTTTTCTAAAAGATATCTTTATGGAGATCCGTCTTAAGAAAAAATCATATCTAATTTTTTTAATCTAGATCCTTCAAAATTTTACCGTATGAAAATTTTGAGTTTAGCCCATATGTTCTAAAATTTCAAAGTTGTAATTAATAAACAGAATGTGTTTTCAGAAACGATAGTTGTTTGTTTGTGTCTTTTACCTAACAATCAATAAATGTACGCAAAATCGAAAAAGGAAGAAAAAGCGCATTTTTTTATTTTCACCAATTTTTTTGGAATTATCAGAATTGTTTTTATCTAAAATCTAAAAATTTTTCTACTTCATTATTCCAAATAATAAAAAAAAATTATAGGTTATCTAAACTAAGAAAAAATATGTGACGGAAATAATAAACTACTTATTTTTTGTCTGAATAACTAGTTACTTTTGTTCGAGTTATCCACAAATTCATGTAGTTATTTTTAGACTCTAGGGGTACTCAAAACCTAAACCTAAACGAAAATAATAAAAAAATACTCTCAATGAGATTTGATATTGGGTACAAATTAAACGTTCGTTTTTAATGACTAACGTCTTATTCAGTACATCATCAAGCACTTAATTTTCTAAGTGAAAAAAACCTTTTGTAGTATAAAATATCTTTTTAGACATTTTGTTGAAAAAAGCTAAAAGCGTTAGAATGGTATTGAACCAACAACCTTCTGGTTGTTAATCCAGCGCTCTAGCCAACTGATCCACGTGATTGCAATATTACTGCACTATTATACTATTGAGTACTCATATAATATAGAGTAGGCTTCATTACCAAGAAACTAATTTGATAAGTAGTTTCCATTACCGAGAACCAAAAAGTTTTTGCTGGGTAATTACTTCAAACTTTAACCCAAATTTTTAAAATTTTTTGGGTAAATACGAATTAAAATTCCTTCTAAATATATCTTCAGTAATATGAAGGTGTCGTCAGCTAAAATTTTGAGATTCTACTTTCCTTAGTAAAGAACTACACCTTTGATCCTGCAAATTTTGAGTGTTTTTTGGTGTAATGGCTTTTAAATATGCGATTAGGTTTTAATTCTAAAGGACAACCACTAAAATTCGGAAAATATATGATTGAAAATATAACTATAACAGATAAAAGTCGTAACGATCACTTAAATTATGTTTTTTGCAATATATATCGGAAGACCCGGGCAGCGCCGGGTAGAAATAGCTAGTTTATTACCAAAGACTTTAATATAAAAATTAAGCTTTAATATTTTAATTTGATCCTTATTAAAAAAAAGTGCTATAAAATGCTAATTAATTATTAAAAAATGCTATGTGATATGCCAAATGCTAAATGAAAAATTTGCGGCTAAATCTGAATAAAAAATGCAAAATTTAGCTGAAAATGCTGAAATGGTCACACTTAATACGAAGAATTGTTTTGAATTCACTTAATATATGTATGTACATAATTGTCTTGAAGTGTGTTCGATTGAATTTGAAGCTGCGTTTTAACATTAATTCTTTTTTATTATATTGCAGACGATATGGAGGATTATAAATTTCTTTTTAAAATTGTTCTTGTTGGAAACGCTGGAGTTGGTAAAACATGTCTTGTTAGACGTTTTACACAAGGTCTATTCCCTCCTGGCCAAGGAGCAACCATCGGCGTTGATTTTATGATTAAAACAGTTGAAGTAGATGGTGATAAAATAAAGGTAATCATTAACTTTAATAAACTATCCAAATTTATTGACCTACGATTCGTTATTTTAGTTACAAATTTGGGATACCGCTGGTCAGGAGCGATTTCGATCTATTACACAAAGTTATTACAGATCTGCACATGCATTGATTCTTGTTTATGACATTAGTTGTCAACCTACATTTGATTGCCTTCCAGATTGGCTACGAGAAATACAAGAGTATGCCAACTTAAAAGTATTAAAGATTCTAGTCGGAAATAAAACTGATAGAGACGACAGGGAAATTCCAACTCAAATTGGTGAAGAGTTTGCCAAACAGCACGACATGTATTTTTTAGAGACATCAGCAAAAGAAGCTGAAAATGTGGAAAGGTTATTTTATGAAATTGCTGCAGAATTAATTGATCAAGCCCGAAATAAAGATGGTTCGTCAATAATTAATAAAAATTCTGGAGATTCAATAGGTTTGTCTTCTCTTAGTGCAAAGGCGACACAAAGCAGCTGTTGTAGTGGATTCACCAATAACACTAGCGCAAATAATTTACCAAATAATACGACTTAAAATATGTTACAAATATCGACATTTAACACTCTTAAAACGGGGATTTCGCAATACCAATACAGTAACTAAATGATGCTAATTTTATTTATTTTCTGTTGTTAAATATCTTTTCTTAATTAAGTTTAACTCAGAACATTAAGTACATTTTTGTAAGGGTTTTGTAATTATATACATAGCGCTCACTTCATGAAAACGTCTTTCTAACAAAGCCTTAAAAGATAATATAATATTTTAATATGTATATAAAAAACCTTCAATGTCAACGAAACGTACATTAAGCGGCTCACTGGAAAAAGTGTTTCTTTTACCCCCTGATAAGGTAACTTGCAGTGTTTTATGCTGTTACCCAAAATATTTCGGCTTTATTGATGACCGTTCTGAGCTATAACGCTTTTAAAAAAGGTATTTTTTGAATTTTTTTGTATTTTCTCCCAAAGCAACGGAAAAAATGGTATCATTGACCTCAATAATTTTATATTCCATAAAATATCATATTTTTAAATGTTTTTTCACAGTAATGTTTGTTATTTTTAATGAAAATTCAAAATCAAAGTTTCTGGTGTTTGCTTAATTTTAATATTCTTACAATTTTGCGGATTATCAGACAGTCAAAATCTGAATTAAAATTTTATATAAACATATTCAATATGAATATCATTTGATAAGAGCTAACCATTTGAATTAAAATATTTACGAAAATTACAAAATTATTAATATAAAATCAAAAAACGTTGACGGGAAATTATTCAGAAAACTAAAAAATGCCCTCTTTAAAAACGGTCCAACTCACGAACGGCCATCAGTAGAACCGAATATTTTGGGGAAACATAAAAAACACCAAAGTTTATTTGCAAGTGGTATCAATAACACTTTTTTTCCCTCATAGGAAGTGAGTCACCTTAATATACATAAATATTTCTAATAATATCCCGTTAGCTTGGGTAATTTGGATCTCTGTACATATTTAAATTTTAATAAAAATACATTTAAAATATTTTTTGCAGAACCGTAATTTTTGTGTTGTGACGGTCTTACATTAAGTGAGCGGTATATTGGAAATACTTATTCTCAAAATATATTATTAACAAAACAAAAATTATACGAGTACATTTATATTCATTTGTCAGTTTTGAAAACTGATTTCTATTTACCAATCTCCTAGTTTAGAACTGATTAGATAAAATGTATGACCTTGGTCCATCGATAAAAGTGATGAAATTAGATATACAAATTTTTAAATTTTTACGTAATTATTTGATTCTTATTTAATTTTTTTATATTAAAACTCATTGAATAAAGAAGAAAACAAATTATAATAAAACTATTACGTACATACTTAAATATTTTTATGACTAGCTCGATTTCTTTGACACTTAGTCCACTTTCAAAATAAACAGCTCACATTGTTTATAAATTGTTAAGAAAAAGCATTTTAGTTATTTTTAAAAATGGATAATTTTAGCAAATACATATAATTTTAATAAATACATATACTTAATATTTGAATTTCTCTTCAATTACATATTGTGAAGACTTAAAAAAGGCAGATTCAATATATAAATAAAACTTATTTAAAAAAAAAATGTTCGAATTAGAACAGAGTCGATTTTAGGTGACACAGAAAACAATTTTATAAGTTTTTCTATTGTAAACAAAACAAGCAGCTGGCAGCTGTCTGATTTCATTCGCGCACTTTTCTTTTTTCTTTCAGTTGAATATTTTGATAAAATTTAAGTAAATTCATGTTTATTTTATAAAAATAAATTCATATATTTATTTACATATAAAAACAGGACCCAAAACTGTACAATTATGGTGTTTATGGAAAAGTTTGTATATTATTGTAGGGGGTTTCATAGTGTGATAAACCTACTCTCAACCCATTTGGCTGAATCAATGAACTGTGCAGAATTTTTCCCAACAGTTCGTTGATAAGATCTTTCAGCTAAAAATCACAAAGTTGCTAGTTGCCACATTGGCGGAATTTTAGAGCGTTAGAAATGTCATTTAATAGCTTCAAGTATCAAGGGTCTTTTTTTAAATCGATAATAGTCTACGAATCTGAAAAGTAGTTTTCAATAAAAAAGCACAGTATAAAAAATATAATTACAATGTCTCCGGCAGATGAACAAGTGGATTTCTGCAATCTGTTAAAATAATTCTCTTCACTTTCTCTGAGCGCTCTTTTAATTAGAAAAATTGTTATAATGCGGGTGTCATTTTATTTATTTTACCGTCCGCTAATTTTTAATAATATTTTAATACAAACACTATAATTTTTAATAATATTTCAACTAAAGCACTAACTTATTAAATTTTCTGAAAAAAGTAACATTAGGTCCGTTCTTTTACATTTCAAGTAAAATCCAGTAAACTGAGTATTTACTGAACAAATTTAAGATTTTACTCTCAAAAAAACTTGTAAACAAAAAAGTACGCGAACGGAAAATTTGTAAAATGCAGTAAAATAACCAAAACAATTGGTTGCAAATAAATAAACGTAAAACGAAAACAGAAATCATCAGAGTTTTTACCAAAATATATATACTTTAGTGAATAGCAACAATTTTTTTCCTTTTGTTGTAAATATATTCATTATTGCTCAATACCGAGTCGATGAACGTTCAAACTATCATAGAATACAAGTTGGATTTGCTTTTTGTCGGAATTACAAGCCAATACTGAATTCACTTCGTGTTATGAAACCGTATTGGATTTGATATTTTCGAATGCAAGCAAAGCCGATGTTCGAATCAGCTGTTTTATATTCTTGTCCATTTATTTACAAATTTTAATAAGTTTACCCAAACTTTTACTGCATTTGCGTTCGCGTATTAAAAATCCAGTAAAGAGAGAAAAAATTAAATATAAAAAATATAAATTGAATATTTACAAATTTTATTAGTTTTATTTTTGCTTGAAAATCCAGTAAATCATATGGTTGGAAAAAGTTTACAAATATAAACAATCAGCCAAATGGGTTGAGAGTGGGTTTATCACACTATGAAACCCCTTACAATGATATACAAACTTTTCCATAAACACCATAATTGTACATTTTTGGGTCCTGTTTTTAATATATGAATTTATTTTTATAAAATAAACATGAATTTACTTAAATTTTATCAAAATATTCAACTGAAAGAAAAAAGAAAAGTGCGCGAATGAAATCAGATAGCTGCTAGCTGTTTGTTTTGTTTACAATAGAAAAACTTATAAAATTGGTTTCTGTGTTTCCTAAAATCGACACTGTTCTAATTCGAACCTTTTTTTAAATAAGTTTTATTTATATATTGAATCTGCCTTTTTAAGGCTATTTTGGTCTCTTTTGAAGAGATTCCTAGGGCTATGACCCGCGTACCGGATGAATCGTCCAAACCAGAGGAGATTCTGGAACTTATTCGGTTTGGTAATCCTGAGATTCCCACAAATGATTGGAAGGTGACCAGGAGGATAGTCATCATTATGAATAAGGAGTCCCTGCTGTCTCTTCGAGAGAAAAGTGGAATGATATACTACGGTTTCGAGTCTACCTTTCTACAGTTCTATTGGGGAGACGACCGAGACAGACCGATTCAGGACATAACGATCCGACTTCGGAAGCAATGTCATGTGAGGAAACTACTAGTTCTCTCAACGTCAACGTCACAATCACCCACATAAATGAAAATGCAATTGCAGATAATGCGAGTGAATCTTCACCACTCTAAAGCAGCTTCGCTGCAGGGTGAGGTAGGATACGTTTGTGCATAGTAACAAGCAGAAAACTTAGTGTCTTCATTATCTCTGATTTGAGTGATAACGACACTGTTATAGAGGTCGTAGCACCATTTATATTGTCCCCAGCTATATGGCCCATGATAGATACGAACCATTACCAAATGCTAAAGTTTCCGCAATAACCAAGGCGCCAAATGACCGCTGAGCTGACGTCAATGCCCGGATACCAATACAAGGGGTGAGTTTGTAGTTTCTAATAGAAGGGAGGTTCTCGATATTACGGCAGTAAATACTAAACATTCGAACATGATCAGCTCTTTCCCCTATCACTTATACATTGACTTCACTATAGAAGTCCCTTTACCTGGGGAAACCCCAATTCAAAACAGGAGGCAAACGAACTGGACGGAACAATATGATATTCTGTCCCAACTCCTCCCGAACCCCCTGGCTATTGATAATCGGCGGGACATTGAGTCCTCTGTAGAATTGTTGCAAATGCATTTGACCGAGCAACTTCTGCAATATGCAGACCTAAGATCTACAAAGGAAGGAGTAAGCCACGCTGGTGCCGTTTATTTATTGAGTAACTAAAAAATATTCAACGAATTTTCGTCTTATAAATATACATAGACTTTTGCAAAATAATTGGTAACAAATCTGGATCTTTTAAACTGCTGGACCGATCTCTGAAGCACGGGAGTCGCTACAGTGGGCCAAAGTTGACCACCTCGAGTGTGAACAATATAACGGAGCTTGTAACTTTTACAAATATGAACCGATTTCAATTAATTGAACATTTTGAAAGACAAAGAAAAAAATTTGCTTACTGTACTACATTATTTGACTTCAAAATTTTAATTTGTCATTTTTGGCCTTGTCTATTTTTTGTTTTTCTCCTATAACTTTTAAAATAAAAATCTAAATTAAAAAAAAAAAATGGTGAAATTTTCTATAATTTTTTGAATTAAGCTAAAGAAAAAAAATGTTAATTATCTCAATTCTATAACTAGAACAAAAATTTTAAAGTCAAAATTTTAAATTAACTAAATTAAGCTATTATTGTTAATTAATAAGTAAATATTGTTCTAAAAAATAAATATTTTTCAAAATGTTTTTCTTTCTTAATTATTCGTATACAATATTTTACTCATATCCAATACTTATAACACCAATATCGAAGGTAAAAAGTACTTCTTAGAAGTTACATGTTATCTACATGTACTAAAAATATATTATCTGTTGCACAATATTTGTTATGAAAGTCCCAGGTCTTAAAATAAAAGATTAATTGGCAGTTAACATTATCTAAGTCATTACGGTACCTACTCATTATGAAGAATTTAACTAGGAGTAATATTTACTAAGAGGATTAAAGTTTTTACAAAATTTTTCCTTCACACAATTTTCTATTGTTATTTTTCAGAAAAGTATAAATACTATATACAGTTAATTACAAAAATAAGTATACAGGGCTATTACAAATATTCTTTTTTTAAAAAAATACAACAAAAATTTTTGGGAAGAAATAGATTGCATATTTTATTTCATAAATGTTTGTACTTAAAAAAAAACTTAAAAATTTATTACAAAAATAAAGATTACAAAAATTAAATTATTTAATTAAATTAACTGATAAATTCATATCACAAAAGTAAGTATACAAAATATATAGGAACATTTTGGGCATTTCATTTAATATTAACATTAACTTATTAGTATTTAGTTGGGTAACCCTTTGCTTTTATTACTGCACACATTCTCGACGCCATCGATTTCACCAAGTTTTGAGTCACATTTTGGTCAATTTTGTCCCATTCTTCTCGAAGAACACATTTAAGGTTTTCTTTTGTTTTTATTTCGTGTTTTCGCACTTGACGGTCCAAATGCTCCCAAAGGTGCTCTATCGGGTTCAAATCGGGTGATTGGGGTGGTGTTTTGAGTTGGTTTTGGACATTATTTTGAAGACAATCCGTCACAATTAGCACCGTATGTTTTGGGTCATTATCTTGTTGGAAGATATATGACCCTTCGAGACCCATTTTTTTAGCACTATCTTCCAAATTGTCTTTTAAAATATCCAAATATTTGTGCCGGTCCATTATTCCATCGATAAACACCAAATTTCCTACTCCATACGCAGACATGCATCCCCAGAGCATTACAGACCCTCTACCGTGTTTTACTGTACCAGATATGTTGTTTGGATTCAGTTCTGTATTTGGTTTTCTCCAAACTTTTTCACGCCCATCTGATCTGTGGATGTTAAATTTACTTTCGTCTGAAAAAATTACAGTATTCCAATAGCTATCGCTACAGCTTTCATGCTCCTTGGCAAATTTTAGGCGTTTTTGGCGATTAGTCTTATTAACATACGGTTTTTTTTCTATTACTTCGGCCGTGATAACCTGCATTATGGAGCGAGCACCCGACGGATGATCTGAGGACTACATGTCTTTCCGGTATCGTTGGACATTTCCGACAGCATTTTCGGGGCACTTAATTTGGAATTTTTTTTATTTTACCTACAATTGTACGCTATTCTAGCGTTGTAAACATACGCGGGCGATCTGGTCTAGGCTTATTATCAGTATGAGCCAGAGTTTTATACTTCTCAATAACTTTTTGTATCGTCGCAGGGCTTTTCTTCACAATTTCTGCAATTCCCCGAACAGTTTTACTTTCTTTGAAGTATTTTATAATTAAATCTTTCAAATCTTTTGAAAGCTCTTTACCACGTGGCACCATTGTGTAGAATTCGCTATTATTTTTGTTAAGAAATATGATTTTTTTTTTTTGAAATTGTATTATTACTTCCAAATTTTAATTAAAACTACAAAAAAAAAACGAGTTAATTTTGCTTAATTTTACCGAACACTTTTAAAATCCAATGGTTGTATACTTACTTTTGTGACAAAAATTTGGTAGTGTTTTTAAACAAGTGCAGCCAACTGCATAATAATAAAAAAATCCGTTATTTTTTTTATCCCTAAAAACACTAGTTTATAAACAATATTTATCTAGTTTATAAACAATAAACTAGATAAATAATATTTTAATAAAATATTATAATAAATTGTTTGATGCAAATCTTGTATACTTATTTTTGTGATTAACTGTATGTTACTCAAATTTGTTTATAACTGAAAAATAATTCACCTACTTTTTTGGAAAAAACGGACAGAAATCGATTTTTTTCAAAATTCAAATGCATATAACTTTTGATTCCGTAGAGATTTTTTCAAATTTTTTACACAATTTTGCTATTTGCTGTTAATAAAATGAAAAATATTTCAAAAAATTGGCTGAAATTTGGAACTGCTGTAACGAAAAACCTTCACCAAGGCACAGTGGGGCAGAATCGAAATTTTTTGGAAATAAATCTGTAACTTCTGATCGGCTGTTTGGATTTTCATGAAATTTGGTATAGGCGTAGCAGAGGAGTGAAAAATGTTAAGTTTGGAAGGGGGGGGCACAACAAACCCATCAGGATCGGAGCTAAGGGGGCTCAAAATTAGGTACCTCTGACAAAAAAAATTTAATCGCTTCGCAAATTTTTGTTTCTCGTCCGATTTCAAATATTTTTACATATTGTTGTAGGCCCTGATAAGACCTATAAAAAACATGCTTACATGTCCTATTTATCTCTTATAGTTTTCAAGTTATTTGCGTTTGAATTTTTAAGCACCATAATTTTGCATGTTCTCGGTCCAGTTTTGTTTCATATATATCCTAGTATTTCCTACCAATTTTATTAGTTTTTTTCTTAACTAGATAAAGAACAAAATTATCTATTAAATACAAAAAATTGAAGTCGATATCTTTACCGAGTCCAAAAATAAACGATTTTGAATTTGAAAATTGCAAAAAAGACTACTTTTTGTGTTTTTTTAGCCGAAAAAGTATCTACACTCTTTTTTTACCTAAAATAAAATTTTCTTTAGCAACATATAATAATTTTGCACTTTTCTGAAAGGTAACTTCATGACTTTAAGATAAAAAACAAGCCCAATAACTCAATTGGTCATGGTACACTCTCTCCCGACAAGCAGAGTATATTTTAAGAATCTTCAATATGTTGTTAAAAGTTTTAAATCAAAATCTACGAGACTTCGGAAAAATGTGGATTCTATAGCCAAAAATGTAAAAAATCCCATTTTTGGACATTTTCATTAGTTTTTTTGGGAATTCAGGAAAACCCTACCCCTGATTGAAATTTGGTTAACGCGCTTTTATTTATATTAATAAGGTCCACATATCCTGCAAATTTCATTAAGATATCTTTATAAACAAATATGTTATTACGATTAAAAAATTTGTATTTTCTCCAAAAACCTACCTTGCAAGGTAGGTCAAAAAGTAAAATTTTAATCTTTGATGCCCAATATCTCTTAAACTAAAGGAGATAACCTACACATACGACGATATTTTTTGTAGACCTCGGCTAGCAGAATCTACTCGGTTAAGATATAACGAATCAGGATCGTTTTTAATGTTTCTAACACCCGAGGTGTCCAAATTTGGAACCCTGTGGACCCGCCATCGTTATGTCTATATCGTACAAACTTGAAACTTAAACACACCTACCCATCTACTATCATTCAAATCTGACCAGCCATTCGGAAATTCCATTTCTTTCTTTGAATGGGATACTGTGTAGCGTAAATGCCTAATTTAGCATTCGCCAAAAATAAACATAGGCCAATATTTGTAGTATAACTAAAAATCAATTAAATTGTCCACTTGAAAGATTTAAACCAGAGTTTTATAGGAAAACTTCACCAATCCTAACAATATATATATATATATATATTATTTTTTATTCATGATTTTGTAAGCCTTATTGATATCTTAGTTGACTATAAAAGAAAAATTTAAGATTTTTACCACAAATTCGAAATTTATAAATTTCTCTCCTTTTTATTACATTTCATATATGCTAAGAACTTAATTGTGAACAACAACTATAAAAAATTGTACAATTTCGGCTTAAAATATGTGAAACTGGAGAACACAAGGCTAATTTTGGAAATAAATACATAATACATTTAAAACATTTAACAAATGTTTTACAGTACGTCAAATCGCATTTTCTCAAAAGAACAATTTTTTTTATCAAATGATATATAAAATAATAAATTATGTTTTTTGTTTAAATAAGCATATGACATATACAAATATGCGTAACATCGTAACATTTTCAGAAGAGTCTTATGTGAAAACTGAGCTAAATTGTGGACCGATTCTTTCTAAGTTTGGGATGGCGATTTATATAGCTATGAAACTTGTTATTGTCAAATATTATTTCGATACTAATATTTATATTAGATATTTTCACATTAAAGTGATTTTCGGAAGTGAGTCTTATGTGGGGGCTATAGTCAGTTATAAACCAATCCGAGTAAGATTTGGTGTAATGCTTTCTACTTTTATAAGACTTATTTGTGTCAAATAATATCTTGATACTTACATTTATATGGGATTTATGCATGTTAAAATTGTTTTCGGAAGTGGACTTATATGGGAGCTATTGCCAATTCCTATCCTATCTTCCTATCTTTATGCTTATAGAGATATTTTATATGCCAAATTTCATTAAAATTGGAATATATTTAAGACACTTATGATGGGGACTAAGGAATTAATGGACCGATCATAAACAATTTTAATAGACTTGGTTCTTGTATCAAAATAATAATATACTTAGCGTATATTATTATTCATCAAATTAGCTTTAAAATTTCATCAAAGTAGCTTTAAAAAAAGTGCAGATCATAATGCGATATAAATTTGCGCTAGAACATTTTTCAGAATAACAAACTAGAACATTTTTCAGAATAAGCTAAAACTTAAACTGAGCTCAAAATACCAAATAACAGAAATTTATCAAATTCCGAAATTTGTAGACTTAATAATATAATTATGAACGTTATAGAAGTTACTCCTAAATATAAAAAGATTAGTTCAATTTCTAAAAAAGGCATTTCAATAAAGAAATTTCAATCTGAAAAAAGTAAAAAACTGAATTGTATCAAAAAACACAACAGATTAGAACATACTCTATCTGAAAATTCGTTAAATATACTAAAAATTAAATTAAAATTAATTAGAAAACTCATGAATGAAAGTTTCCAAGTAATCATAAATAAACATATTTATGAAAAATTAACAAATATAGATCCCAAAAATTCGATAGATATATAAAAAAATAAAAAAGAATTTCAGAAAATTAATAAGTTCAAGTCAATAATTTATTTAAGCAATTCTTAGAACTAAAAAATACATATGAAAACAATCAAACTACGTTAACAAATTTTAATACAGAGAAGTTACCTGATGATTTGAATTAAGAACAAACAGAAAATTTGTTTTTGACAAAAGAATACTATATAAAATACTATACATTTTCCAAAACTTAAGAGATAAACTTTCATCCAGTGTAGAAAATTCCAAATATTATACTAAAAAACGTTCCGAATGAAATGATTGTTGATTATTGTAAAATTTTTTTAATAATAATACTAATAAATTTAGCAATAATATGCTAAAGAAAGAACTAAAAATGGTTCTATTGCCAAAAAAAAAATATAAAGATCCAAGAAATCCAAAAAATCTTCGAGCTTCCTAATATTAGCAAAATTTTTGAAATATGTATTAGCAACAACATTAATAATTATTGTAAACATAATAACTTAATAAGCGAAAAACAATTCGGATTCAAACATAAGCACTCAACAAGAAATTCTTTAATATTATTGTTATCCAATATCAATTGGAATTCGAATAGAAAACTCTGCACTGGGGCATAGACATGGAGAAAGCTTTTGATAGCGTCTGGATACCAGGTCTAATATTTCAACTAAATGAATATAAATTTCCAATATTTCACATTATCTTATTATATAATATGATCTGTAACAAAACTTTTAAAGTATATTATCAAAACAATAAAAGCCAAAATACGAGTACATATAAGATTATCAATGGTTTACAACAAGGAACAGCAAATTCACCAGTACTTTTTAATTTATTTAGTTTAAAACTACTGAATAAAGAAGAAAATATTATATCCTTTGTAGATGCAATAATAATAATAATAATAATAATAATAATAATAATAACAATAATAATAATAATAATAATAATAATAATAATAATAATAATAATTATAATAATAATATATGCTGACAATACCATTGAAAAAATCAACCAAAATTTACAAAAACTTTCAATATAGTAAAAAATTTACTATTGATTGGAATATGAAAATCAATATATAAAAATGCGAAACCATTCTATTTAGACTGTCAGTCTATTGAAATATTTAGACTAGCATTATATGAAAATTTTTTGGCATTAAATATAATTTAAATAACATTAGAATACCAAATAAAGAAACTGCTAAATACTTAGGTATTTACTTGGATACATTTTTATATTTTAACAGCCATATCAATGAAATCTTAAAGCAAAAAAGGTTTTTTTTATGTACAAATCATTATTTTACTCTAAATATATGAAACTAAGAGCAAAAATTATAATGTATCAAACATTAATTAGAATAATTATAACATACGGTTGCCTAATCTGGCGTGATCCATTTCGAGGTTCCCTACTTTTTTAAAGAAAAAAAAAAAAAAAAAACACAAAATTCAAATTTAATGGTGAATGTTTATTATCATTTGAAAGAACATTCTTTGGCATTTATTTTTTTAAGATTATGTCTATCAAATGTTGGCCGTTGCTACGTCGCAGATGGTCCATCCGTTGAGTCCAATTTTCGATGACTCGTTCGAGCATTTCGACTGGTAACTGGCGAATGACACGCGTGATGTTTTCCTCCAAGGCCTGAATCGAAGCGGGTTTGTCCGGATAAACTTTAGACTTTACATATCCCCACAGGAAAAAGTCTAACGGTGTGATATCACACGATCTTGGTGGCCAATCGACCGGCATCATTTTTAAAGAAATATGGACCGATGATTACACCGGCCCACAAACCACACCAAATCGTTGTTTTTTCTGGATGAAGTGGCAGTTCTTGAATCTCTTCAGGTTGCTCTTCGTCCCAAATGCGGCAATTTTGTTTGTTTACATACCCATTGAGCCAGAAATGGTCCTCATCGCTAAACAAAATTTGCCTCGAAAACGTTGGATCTTCTTGGAACTTTTCAAGAGCCCATAGACCGAAGTGATGTCGTTTGGGGGGAATGTTATTATATGAATGCTGGGTCTCAAAATGGGTGATGGTGTTGCGAATAGTACGCTCAGTAGGCCGATTATGTTGACCATAAGTTGAGCGAAGTGCACGAAACACATTCCTCACAGAATGAATTTTCGTAATACAGTTGAACAATTTGTAAACGTCGTTCAGGCGTAAGTCTTTCCATTATGAAATGCCAAACAATACTAAACAAAAATAACATGACAGCATGACACGACTTACACGTGATCTGTCAAAAAAAAGGCTATTGAAAAAAGTATCTCTACTTGAATCACCCATTATTTCACCATTCTACATGGAAAAGCTAAGATTGTTCGAAAGAAATATTACATGAATGAAGAATATATTACCAATACATTGGAAAAAAGTTTTGTACCACCAGAAGCAAATTTATACTTGCCAATATTTTAATTTTGATCTAAACGATTTAAGATAAGTAGTAGAGAAATGGGAAGGCAATAGTTGTTTTTGTTTTTAATGATTAGTAAGAGCAAATTGTTTGTATGAAATTGAAAACCAATGAATTTGTTTTCGTAATTTTTTCTTGTAAGTGCATTAATAGGAGTATCACCAGTATAAGCTTTGAATTTTATGAAATTGAAAACCAACGTATTTATTTTGTATAATAATATGTATATATGTAATTATGTTAAAAGTACATACAAACAATTTAACAATTTATTTTATTTTTTTTTGCACTTTTAATTGTGATGAAATTAAAAACTGAAGACTTGTATAAATAGCGTTTGAGTATTTTTAGTTTATTTATTTACATATTTTTATATGTTTATTTTTGTTTTTGTAAATTAGAAAATAAACTTGAGAATATGGAAAAGTAACCTTGTGTAAGGTTTTTGACATTAATAAGATATATTTTATGTTGTTGAGTATGGTCATGATTAATTTTGAATATTCTAATAACAAATTAAGGGGAGAGTATTTTTATTCACATTAAACAATATTTATGTATTTATAATATTTTCTCAATTTCTGAATATTAAGAGATATACCCAAATTACTCTTCTTTGGAAATAAATTAGATTAAATATAAATATATGTAAATGTCTGAAGTATAATTATTTCAATCAGTTAATAAACTTTTTACAAGGCGGAACAAAAATGGAATCAAATAAAATTACAAATGCTGATATTGTTGCGGCTTTCAATAAATTAAAAACAATACCATATCTAGCAGCAAAGAATTTACTACCATCAAAGCCATATAAGGTATTAAGTATGTTCCGCCATAAGAGTAAATATGGAAATGTGGTGATGGCAGAGCTTGAAGAGGAAATGTTATATCTTTCCAAACGATATAATAATTTGGAAGATAAAGTAATAGATGGATTTAATAATGTACAATTTACTTTAAGGAGGAAGTTAGATAATGGTTTATATGTTTTGGAAGAGGTAGTCAGTGAAAACTCCGCTGGAGAAGACGAAGTGGGAGAGTTTTTCATCCCAAATTCTCAACCATATTTCAGTTGGGAAAATAGTAAAATTCCAAGAAGTTCTTAATAAAGAAAATTAGTTAATTAGTATAAGTATCATTGTATTTAAAAGCTAACTAATTGTAAAAAGAAAGCTTTATAATAAAGATGTAATATGTATATAAAATTTAAAAAATTTCTTCAGGATTTCGATGGTTTAATTTTTGTTGAACATCAAAAAACACCGGAAGAGTATTTGGCACTTATTAATAAAAATGGGAATTATAATAAAGAACCTATATCATCTAAATATAGATTACACTTCAAAAATTGTTGATGGTCGGATGATAATGCAAACGTTGGTCCCGATACTTGTAATTGTAGAAAGCATAAACAACTTATAAGCAAAATAGAGGTTTTTGTAAAAAGTTATTATATATTATCTAAACGTCTAAAATAAGTAAATAGGGAAAATATTTTTAATTTCAAATATGTTAATTTTAAAGTAAAAAGGAAAAAAATAATACAACATTAAACAAATTTTTTGTTTTTTCTTTATAATAACTTGGTAAGGGTCTTGTGAATTTTGAATTTTAGAAATAATTTTAGTAAATAATTGACTGTATATCAAGAACAACATATTCAGAATAATGGATACTTCAAACCAGGGTCAAATTGAAATTCAAGAAATCGTAATACTGCCGCCTATAGGCACTCCACGTTTCCTCGCATTGCATGATGGTCGTGATAAAATTCTCCTGGAAGTTTTACTAAATGTGGAAAAACATCTTGGAGTAAAAACAAAATAATATACATTTTTCTTATTTATTTATTTATTTTTTTTATTTTCTATAAAAATAAATAAAAGTATTTAAATAAACTTAAGACTAACATATCATTTTCATGTAAATTAAAATAATTAAAAATATTTCAAATTTTATTAAAAGTTAAATTTTTACATCTTAAATAAATAAAAACAATAAACACCACAAAACATTGATGATTCACTTTGAATTCGCATTTTATTGTTTTAGATTTTCGGTTTAGAAATAAAATAAATGATTTTATTGGAGGTTGACCTGCAGATCAAAAAAATTCTGCTGGTTTCTTTTCAGGGAAATAAAAAGTGAACCAATGCTGTCCAGGCTTATAAGATGGATCAGTGTTGGCTATGTAAAATGATGGTTTTGTAACAGGTGTCTTGGGTAATTTATTACTCGAAAAAACTCCTTTAAATTTATATTTTGTATAATTATTTGAATTTAAAGTGTTTATAATATTTATTGAGTTCATAGCGTTTGAATTACAGTGCGAGACTTATCAATTTCTATTATACTGTCAAATTCAATGTACTAAGCAGGTAATTGCCTCCGTAATTGTTCCTTGATTTATTAAATTTCCACAATTAGAATTATTATTGTGATTTGGTGTTAAATCAAAAGCTAGTAAAAAAATCAAAAACTTCCTTTGTAATTTGATGACCTTTATCAAAATGATGGATTCCGGTACCTTTAAATAGGGTTTGACAACCACGAGTGCTTAATATTCCTCCATTGTTGTAGTTAAATTTTATTGGCTGTGCTGGAAATTGTACTCCATTAACAACCAAATTAAATCTTTGTAAATTAAAATGTTGAAAGTTGTATGGATTTTCTTTTCTATCTCCAGTATAAGCTTTGTTCGGCACCATTCCAAAAATTAAGAAATTTGGTAATTGTCAAGTATAACATTATCTAGAGATAATGAATGGTAATTTGCATTTTTGCTTTGAAATACATTATGATGTACCATTAATATACTACTATTGATGGTAGGATGATTTATATATAAATTAGCTTCATGTATTCTTAGATAAGATTCATTTTTATCCCCACTTTCTAAAATATAAAATTCTGTTTTTTCCAAATTTAATGTAACCTTAAGATCAACATTATTAAGCAAGTACTTTTGATGGTTAAATACATCTACATGAAGTTCTCCGAAAAGCTCCACCTTTTTCCCATCCTTAAATAATTTTTTTCTTTTATATAAACCGGGATTTTCTTTATCGATTAATGAATTAATTTTATTCTTATCAGTAGCCCAACCACATGATTTAAGATGTGTAGATCTAGCATCATTTCCATAATTGAGCAATGTTTTCATATATGCTCTATAGTGATAGTTGTTGTCACGTTGAGATACACTTTTATTATTAAAATGAACTGTACAATTCCTAAATATGGAATGCAACAAGTTATTAACAACGCCTCCAGTTCCTTTGAATTCAAACACTAGTCTGAGATAAGTACTATTAAGATCTCTATATGTTTCACCATTCCCTAATGATACAAATTCAATTGTACTAGAGTTGTCCAATGAAGCAATTGGATTATAACATATTTCTTCTGTTTTAATTACACTAGTTTGAATTGGGGGAGATTCAAATAAATCCAATTCACTTTTCATACGTTCTCTAAATCCCGACATTTTAAATTTCCAAAAATATCATTGAAGATCTTTCCTCTACAACGTTTGGATTTATTATGCGGTTTTTGTTTTAAGCGTTTAAGTTTTGTATGCTTCGCTTTACCTTTCTTCATTGTTTTTATTTTTTCAATAGTAGCTTCTTTGATATTATTCATAATTTTTCTCCTTGATAAAATAGAATATCTTTAACAGGTTTTGTTCCGATTTTCTCCAAAATTTCTTTTCCAATGCACTACAATGTCTAATGACTTATTTTTTAAATAATTTAATACTGTTCTCAAGAATGGTTTCAGGTGTGAAAACAAAGATGAAAACAGTGATCCAATACCACGTCCATATTGCACAAACCTTGGTGTATTATATATTTCACCAATATTTTGAACATTATTTCCAGACTGATTATTATAATATACATCATTGATAGTCATAAAAATGATTTAAAATTTTACTAAACATTTATTTTATATATTTTTTAAAGTGTCGAGTACAATAAACTGGTATGAATTCATTCAAACTTGTTATTACTCCTTCATCATTTCGAATCATTATAGCTATATTATTAATCAATAGGAAAATATTCAATTCTATTAAAATGAATATAATTTCAATGTTGATATTGAAAATATTTTCAAACATTTAGTTTTTTTATTACCTACTTGTCGCAGTTTAATTATATCAGTGTAAATAAATACAATTTCATTTATATCTGGTGAAAAGACTTTAGTAAAATAATTTGTCATATTATCAGAAAATTTGGTTAAAGATTTGTGCAGAATATGGTTTGTTGATGTTAAAATGGAATCCTTTTCAACATTTTCTAATTCATCTCTACTAGTATAAGAATCAAATTGTTGTCTTTCTTTTCTGTTGCTAAATTTGTTTGTGAGGTATCATTCTTTAACTTATTTAAAGGATTTGATTTTTTATCATTTAATTTTTTTTTTCTGTGGATACATTATTTTTTGGAGTATCATTTAATTTATTCAAAAGTTTTGTTTTATTATTCAGATTGGGGTTTGTTATCATAAAATCATTAGAGCTTTCTAAGAGTTCGTGAAATTTTAACTTAATGTTTTCATATTCATTATTTGCACTATGCTTTGATATTTTTGTTTTTCCATGTACTATAGCTTGTGTGTCGACATTTGAAATTGTATTTCGTTTTCTACGTTTAACAATGTTTTGATTATTTCTTTCCAGTAATGAAAATAAAATATCTGATAATCCAACTACCCAGTGATCATCCAAGTTTAGAGATTGTGTTATCAAATTTGTAAAAGTGTTTGGAGTATTTTTATAAATATCCATTGAATTATTACTTAATAAAGTAACATAAATATTTTCTTCTTGTATACTTGAAACGATCTTAAAAAATAATTAATATAGTGTGTTGTTTGTTATACATATATTATTTGCTAATATCATTCTGATGAATCCATGAATTATATTCTTTTCCGAAACCAAGCCATTTTACCAATAGTTTTTCTCCTTTTCGCTTTAAAATTTTTTCTATCAAAAAACTTTTGGAGCTTTTTTGTATTCAACAACTATTCTTCAAAAAATCCACCTTTAATTATATTTCCATTAAAATCTACAAGTTGATAGGTTATGTAAATTTTGTTCATCTTAAAAACCTCTGTACACCAATTTGGTGTATATCCTTTCTCAAATTGGTTCTTATATTTACTAATGCAAACTAAATCATTTATTTTATATTTTCCTCCTCTGAAAACCTTCAAATTAATGTATACAGTATTAAGAAGCTTCTGTTCATTTTTCTTATTACCTGAATTGGGTGTTGTTTTTATAGAACGATGATGTGAAGAATTATATTTTTTCAATAATTTATTTAATATATCTATCCATTTATAATTTCCCTGCATACTAGATTGTTTCCACATTTTATTTTTTAAAGTTCTATTAAAACGTTCAACTATTGATGCCTTCATACTTGAAAAAGTGTGGTAATGGTGAATTTTATATTCTTTCATAAGAGTTTTAAACAAGGTATTATAAAATTATTTTCCTTCATCAGAATGGATATTTTTGGGAGATTTTGCTTTGTTTAATTTTATAATATGTTTTAATGCTTTCGAAATTTCTATTCCTTTTAGTTTTTAATGGTAATGCGTACACATACTTTGAAAATACATCAATTACATAAGCATATATTTAAAACCTTTATTTAATTTTTCATAAGATATAATTTTCGCTAAGACAATCTGCCATATATTTAAAATACCCTTTTGAATAAATCGTCCTCACTGAAAGCTCTTTCTCGCATGACGATGTAGTTCATTAACAAGAATTCTTTAACTCATATTTATATTCATAGAATGTTAATGCTTCATTTCATTTAAATGTCGTGTACTAAAGTGTAAACATGTTTCCACAGTTTATATTCACTATGATGATTTGAGATCCCTCTGGTTGTGGGAAATCCACATTTATTATGCATTTGATAAAAAATCAACATTGCAGAAAATAATTCTCTTCCAAGAATTAACAATGTAGAGTTTATAAAAGGTATTCCAGAGGATTTTGCTACTGCAGAAAATTAATCGGCTTTAATAATATTGGATGATTTAATGCTTGAATCATCTAATAAATAAGTGTGTGAACTTTTTACTAAGGGGCTGATTGACTGTACACAACAGGCTCATGGTTAATTATTAATTGATATCACTCAACAAATACACAACGCATTAAGATTTAAAACGGATATTTTCAATAAAAGTCACTTTTTAATATTTGCACATATAAACAATGACCTCGAACCTAAAACTGTTGAAGGAGAACAAACATATTCTTTACGTTCTTATGAAAGCAGATCCTAAACTACGAAATGCAATACTGAAACATATTGATGATGTTATTATAAAAACAATAAATGAAATACTTTTCAATATAATTAATGAGAACCATAAAATAAATCAGTTAGTTCTTGACAAAATAAAACCATATAAAAATACAATTAGAAAAGTTTGTTCACCAGAAACCTTAATGAAGCAAAAGTGGAAACATCTAATTCAAAAAGGAGCATTTCTACCAATTATTACTTCATCCGTTTTAAGTGGAAATATTGGAAAAATTTTAATTTATCCAAATTAATAGATTCTGATTTTTACATCAAAAATTGTTACCAATATGTGGTTCACACACACTAAAAGATATTAATAAATGGTATTATATTAAATAATAATTAGTCAAATATTTAATTTTAACCCAAAAGTTATTTTCTCATTAAACTAAAAGTTCTAAATTGAGTAACCTACGTAATAATGAAAGACAAACTAGGAAAATTTATAAGAAACATATTGAAACTCAAACAATGCAACCAGAGTCAAGTGGTGTAGGAACACAATTATATGAAATTGATATGGATACAACAGTACAAAAACTTAATCCTACTTCTGCCTCTTCAGCAGCTAAACGACTTAAACATTTTTCAAATAATAGAACATCAAAAATTACAAAAATTTTAAGCAATCAACTTTACCAAATCAATATTCTCCTTTACTAACTAGAAATCGTAAAAAGTTAGATTAGGAAATAGAAAATGTACAATAGAAAAAATATTTAAAAATAAAACACATTTATCATATAATAAAAGACATATATTTATTATTGTTTCATTGTGATAACATAAATATCAGTGTCATTTTCATTAAAAATACATTTTAATAATATTTTAAGGAGCAAACTCCATTCAATAGAAATATATACATTTGAAGTTCTACTTATGTAAACTATAAATAAAATTAGAAAATATGAAAGTATTTAAATTATTAAATGTACAACTTAAACATCTAGATTCATTAAATATTCATCATTTGATGAGTCTTTTAAAAATTCTATATACTCACTATCAATATTCAAGAAAATATCATCATCCATCTCTGTAAAAAAGTTATCAAAGTCACTTTGAAGTCTAAAATGTCCTCCCGCATAAGTATTTATAACTTTATCTAATTTCTGTGTATACAACTGATGAAACTTCGATCTAAATGTATGCATTGTATCAGAAATTATTTTTCTTTTAAATAATGACCTTTTGTAGTCTATTATTGATACATTTTTTATACATGATTTTTTAACACCTTTAGACTTCTTTACTTCCTCCATGTCAACTGTTTTGAATTAATACATTTTTGATCGAAGTCCCACAAATTCTTTCATAATTTTCAAGCTTTTCTCGTCTTTCATCATGCCTAGAACTTTCTTTTTTAATATTGGGAGTTTAAATATGTTTTTGGGATGATACTCTGATGTATCAAACCTTAAGGCAATATCCTCACGAATGTCACTATAAAAATCATATGTTTTTATAGTGTATATGAATGAGTCTGTATCCATATAATTCAATGTTAAATTAGACTGAAATTTTGGTTTCATGTATTGATAATGAAAATCATACATTTTCCATTTTGAGAGTTTCTGCACAGCAAAGCCTAAATAAATTGGTTTGTTGTAGGTTATTTGCATAACCTTTAACTGAACTGCAAACATGTTTTCTGAAAATTGAGTTATACTCGAAAAATTAGGCTTTGAAATTAATGCTCTAGCTCCTAAATGATTACACCTTGTTGTTTCCCAATCTGTAACAATTTTTATATCTTTGCGTTTATGAACATTTACCATAGTTTTTCCATATACAGAATTATTTAATAATTTAAAAAATCTTTTTCAAAAGCATTTTTTGCTCTTGTTCTGTGGTATGTACTCAAATTTATATATATTTTTAACCATGGAGACTGTCGAAATTTTAATACTCTGTGTATTTTTTTAATATCAATACATTCTTTAAACATTGTTTAAGAACTCTATAATGGATCTGATATTTTGTTTTTGGTGTTAGGTCTGCAATCAACTTCCTACATTTAGACTTACCAACAAATTTATTTTCTGGGCAAAAGGGTAAATCATTATGAAATTCATGTAAATAGTGTGGATATTCTAAATCTACCTCCAAAAAATATCCAATATCAGATGTATCCGATATAGTAGTTACATGAATAACTTCTAAAACCACATCAACATAAATCAACTCGAATTCTTAGCATCCAGATACATTAAATATTCTGAAGGCTTACTACTATCAACGTCTTCTAAATATTTATTATTTGCTCTAGAATATCTCTTTTAACATTGTACTAGTCCTCCTCTAATACGGTCTTGTATAAAATTATACATATTGACGTCACTTAAAAGTTCTAAACTTATATTAGTTGCTCTTAACATTGCATCCCATGATAAACCTGGAGCAGTATAATGTTGGCATGTTTCAAGTTTGTATATATTTTTACAGATACTTCTAAAATTTTGAAAAATATCTGTTAAGAGGAGAACATCTGTTTTTAAATATAATTTAGTGTAATCTAACAAGTTATTACATTTAAAAGTTGTCCAAACCGATTTAGCATGATTATAAGCTTCATCAGTACAATGCGAATTATTTAAAATATTATAAAATTTTCTTTAGCAAGAAGATTACTTTCATTAAAGCGCTCCATCGAATCAATATAAGAATAAGTAAATACTCCTTTTCTTCTGAGTAAATCAAATTGTTGTTTTTGATTATAAATTTTATTTAGAATTTGAAAATCAATAAATTTTTGGCTAAAGAATCTAAGCTGGAGGCCATAAAACGAAAATTGTTTCATCATTGGAGTGCTGTTATTGGTACGACCTTATTTAAATAGTTTCCGTAAATTTCCTTTGCATCATTAATTAAATTTTCTATGAATATTGTACGAGCATCATTACCAAAATAAATATTAAACTACTTTTTTTATGTAAGAAATATTTGTTTCTTGATCACCAATTTCCGTGGAATATTCCTATAAACGCAGCCAAGAAAAATTTGTCTAAAAAGTTATGGCAAAAAAAATAAAAAATAAAATTTTAACAGTTTTAGTTGTTTGTTTCACTTAAGGTAAGTTTCTGATGACAACATCTCTGTTAACTGGAAATATTTTTGTTTTAATTGGGAAATTTCATTAGCTTAAAGGATGCCTAAAGAAACTTTTCTTACATCTAGGAAAATAATTTTAATTAAATTTTTTCGTGATCAAGCCTGTTCTAACAGAAAAATTGGACGAAAAATTAACTGTTCGGAAGAAGTTATTCGAAGCTTTCTTAAGAAAGGGCAAAAATACGGAGTGCGGAAACCAACAAAAGGTATTCAAAAATTACCAAAAAGTCAAATTAATAAAATAAAAGAAGAAGCCACCCGTAATAAATTAAATGCTACACAAATAAAAAATAAACTTGACCTTCCTGTCACTTCCAAACATGTTGCACACATTTTGCGAACAGATGGTAACATAAAATGGAAGAAACCAGAATGTAAGTAAATGTTAAAACAGCATTATAAGGAAAATCGCTTTGCGCGCAAATACATGAAATGAATCGGTGAGTGGAATAAAGTACTTTTACGATGAAAAGATATTCAATTTGGACGGTCCCGATTCATATTCTTGATATTGCACAGTGGGGCAGAATCGAAAATTTTTGGAAATAAATCTTTAATTTCTGGTCGGCCTGTTGGATTTTCATGAAATTTTGTATAGGCAGAGGAGTAGCAGAGGAGTGTACAATGTTATGTTTGGAAGGGGAGCACAAAAATCCCCCCATATTTTTATATGTTGTAGGCCCTGATAAGACCTATAAAAAACATGCTTGCATGTACTATTTATCTCTTATAGTTTTCGAGTTATTTGCGTTTGAATTTTTAAGCACCATAATTTTGCATGTTCTTGGTCCAGTTTTTTTCATATATATCCTAGTATTTCCGACCGATTTTATCAGTTTTTTTCTTAACTAGTTAAAGAACAAAATTATTTTTTGAATAAAAATTTGAAGTCGATATCTTTACCGAGTCCAAAAATAAACGATTTTGAATTTGAAAATTGCAAAAAGAACGACTTTTTGTGTTTTTTTGGCCGAAAAAGTATCTACACTCCTTTTTATCTAAAATAAAATTTTCTTTAGCAACATATAATAATTTTGCATTTTTCTGAAAGGTAACTTCACAGAGATGACTTTAAGATAAAAAACAAGCCCAATAACTTAATTGGTCATGGTACATACCCTCCCGAATTCGACCCATTTTATATGAAAGTTCTGATTTTAGACCATATTTTCTCAAATCCCAAAGCACGAATCGACAAGTGGAATATATTTTAAGAATCTTCAATATATTGCTAAAAGTTCTAAATCAAAATCTACGGGACTTCGGAAAATGTGGATTCTATAGCCAAAAATGTAAAAAATCCCATTTTTGGGAATTTTCATTAGTTTATTTGGGAATTCAGGAAAACCCTGCCCCTGATTGAAATTTGGTTAACGCGCTTTTATCTAAATTATGTTATATTATATTATATTATATTATATTATATTATATTATATTATATTATATTATATTGTATTATATTATATTATATTATATTATACTATATTATATTATATTATATTATAGTATAGTATAGTATAGTATAGTATATTATATTATATTGTATTATATTATATTATATTATATTATATTATATTATATTATATTATATTACATTATATTATATTATATTATATTATATTATATTATATTATATTATATTATATTATATTATATTATATTATTAATATTATATTATATTATATTATATTATATTATATTATATTATATTATATTATATTATATTATATTATATTATATTATATTATATTATATTATATTATATTATATTATATTATATTATATTATATTATATTTATTATATTATATTATATTATATTATATTATATTATATTATATTATATTATATTATATTATATAAATTTTATATTATATTATATT